>JAJOOH010000732.1:0-135577 GCA_029582605.1 Solanum gracilifrons
ATATATAGAAATAGGGGTCGTAACTAGCACTAGATACCCTATTAGATCAAGTTACCCACTAAAACATACAAGATAACCAAACTACGAGACAAAAAGATTGGGCAGCACAACCTCTAAACAGTGAAGCCTAGACCCTGAAGGTCCTGACCTGAATGAGAATAAACTACACAAACAATGGTAGACAAGCCAAACATATAAAGATGCACTAGCTAGCCTACGAGGCCACAACTGAAGACATACCTACTTACACACATATATTCATGCCAAGTCTATGGGCTGGAGATTGAAACATACTAAAGAAAACCCAGAATATTGTGTCCACAATAGCCTTTATGAGTGACATAAGCACTGTCGGGACAAGACTATACCCAAACTGTACAACAAAAGTAAACCTCCTCTGATAGCCCCAAGATAAGATAGAGCTTACCAACTCACAGTTGAACCTGAATCATAGCGGGTGGGTCGATTAGAATCCTGGCCTGCCTGAACCTACTCTCATGAAACAAAAAGCAGCGTCCCCAAGCAATGGAACGTCAATACGAATAAAAATAAACTGGTATGTAAAGCGGAAAGTAGAATCATAAATAGTTACTGAAAAAGGGTAATAGAGATACCACCTGAAAGTGAAAGTCAAATAATCTCCCTGGTTGACATTTGGCCTCCTACTATTTAATTATGCATGGTATGCTCGTATAATCGTAAGTCGTGAATACATGTATATAGATTCAATTGCATGACATACCCAACCAAATACTAGCAATGGTGGTGCTTCTCGGTAGCTAACAGGCATCATATACGCCAACCTGTGAAAATCGGTGTGTCTAAATATAGGCAATAAGCCCCATACATCCCGATTATAGCTCGAGAGTAGAGTGCATAGCATGTCATGTCATGGATTTATAGCACCTATATGTTATCGTTGTCATGTTTCCAATCTCGGCTCGTTTGTAGTCTTGTTCTCATAACCCACATGATCACTTTCGTATAACATGTAACCATCTCATGGAACTTCACATGCTCTTCCTAATAAGCTTGAAAAGTTAACTCGAATTTTAGAAAGATAACCTTACATTGTAGATTCATAACAAGTTTAGGGTGATTTACTTAGTTCCTAGCTTGGTTCCAAGATAATTTATAAAAGAAGTATTTCAAAAACCAACAGTTCTAATAGTTTAAACATTTAAGTTATATTCGAGAGTTTGGAAGATTGTGAGTTACTTTAAAGATTTTTCATAATAACTTTAGTGGGGAAGGAGGGCTGGTTACAAGTAATAAGGGTCTCCCGTGATATTTTAAGTCACATCACCAAAAGAAGAATAAGAATTCATACATACAGACACATAATCAAGGAAACCGATAAAATGACATGTAGATATCAAATACTATATTTATCAGAATGAGTGGAATATCAAAATAATAAAATAATGAAAATAATTCAGCTGAGATCCCAATGCCTTTCACAGAAGGTCTTTCTAGCAAGAGAATAACAAAATATCACATTCGACATTTTAGGAATTTGTTAGGAGTGGTACTAAAATGAGGGATGGAGCTTAGCCTTAACATACATTTCCAATGAACGCTCGAATGGTCGAAGTTTCTTCACAAAAGTTGTTCCTTATGACCTAAGATTCACAAACACCATATACACACAGCTAGTACGCACATATAAATAATTCATAATTGACCTTAAATCGGCAGATTTGCCATATGGCCTCAACTTGACGAAACGTCCGTAGAACTTCATAAAAACAATCATAAAAGAGTCCCGAGAGGATTACCTTAGTTAACCAAGTGTAAACCTTGAAGAAACACCAATAACTATCAATTTATATCTTTAAAAACTAGCTCCAAATGCAGCTAATAAAAGGGGAAAATGATTGCCACGTGTAGATATCACGTCTCTAGGCACAGAGGCAACCTTAATGGAAGAAATAGTCAAAAACTAACTGTCATCATGCAAGAACTTAATTAGAACCTTCTCTTAAGATTTCTTTCTGGTTAGGGAGTGAAAATAAATGTTTTCATGGCTTAACTTGTCGAGTAAGCCAACATACCACATTTTTGACCCAACCTAGATTCTCCCTCGGTAGTCCACGGTAAAACCCTCATAACTTTTTACTCTGATGTCGGTTGGATATCGGGTTTTGTGCATTGCAAAATGTACTCGTAGGACTTCGATTTGATAGGTCATGAGCCTTCTAACTCTTTATATATTGGGAGAAAACATCCAAGACATTTGATCCAAAGTTAGGAAAATATTATTAGAGAAACTTTGATAACTTTTGCCAACCTTTGTTTCGCTAATTTTCTTGACTTCAAAACTTAACATACAAAGCTTGTGCTATTATAACACCTCATAACACAGTAGTCTTATCATGTTAGACACTCATAGGCTTACCCCAAGGTATGAGATAATTTAAACCTTTCAAACGGGCGAAGTTCTATCTAAGCCATTTTTTTAATCTAGAACTTTGTCTGAGGGGTCCCTTTGACCTAAAACTTTAGTTTAGTTCCTTGATATTTCCACCCATTTTCAATCTTAATCTTCAATGTATGATACCAAGTCATATACACCTCATATAACCATGCTAAACTACGCCACACATATTAAGAGAAAAAGTATGGGATCTTACATTCTCCCCCCCCCCCCCTCCCGAACATGGATCTAGAAATTCTTTGGTTGAGTTTTGTTTTCCATAGGAATTTATTTGCGAGTCTATGTTTGTTACAGTTGCAAACTAAAGTAAAAATATGAAAATTTTAACTACTAATCTATGTATAGTTATCTCATAAGAAGACATATAAATTGCACTTTTGAGTTCTGAAAATTTAATGAAGTCGTTGTGAAGAAATAATTGCCAGTTATTGATATATGACTCACCTTAAGTCGTAAATAGTTGGGGGTACTTATTCCTCATTTCCTCTTCCACTTCCCAAGGTATTTTCTCAACGTTTTTATTTCTCCATAACACATTCACAGAAGCTACATATTTAGCTCAAATCTTTCTTACTTGCTGATCTAAAATCACTATTGGTACCTCTGCATAAGATAAATCTTCAGCGAAACAAATATTGTCAATGGGAATAATACGTGAAGGATCTCCAATGCACTTCCACAACATAGATACATGAAATACAGGATGAACTACTTCCAATTCTGAAGCTAAATCAAGATCGTATCCAACCATACTGATCTTCTGAATAATCTTATACGGTCCAACGTACCTAGGACTGAGATTCCCTTTCTTTCTGAATCTCATGATTGCCTTCATAGGCGATACTTTCAGGAAAACCCAATCTTCTACATCAAACTCTAAGATCTTTCATCGAACATCAGCATAAGACTTCTGCAGACACTGTGTTGTATGAAGTCGATCTCTAATAAATTTAACCTTTTCAATCGCTTATTGGACTAGATTGGGACCTAGAAAATTTTCTTCCCTGAGCTCAAACCAACTGATCGGGGACCTACACTTTCTCCCATATAGTGCTTCGTAAGGGGCCATCTAAATACTAGCTTGAAAGCTATTATTATAAGCGAACTCGATAAGAGGTAGATGTTGATCCCAACTTCCTTTAAAATCCAGAACACAAGCACGTAACATATCCTCAACCATATGAATAGTACCTTCTGTCTGTCCATTAGTTTATGGATGAAAAGCGGTGCTAAGATTTACCTGAGTACATAGACCCTTTTGAAAAGATCTCCAAAAATGTGTTGTAAATTGAGCTCCTCGATTTGAGATAATAGATAATGGAACTTTGTGAAGGTGAATAATCAACTAAATGTAAAGTTTGCATAATCTTCAGCTGAATATGTCATTCTAACTGGCAAGAAATGAGTAGATTTTGTCAGCCTATAGATAATTATCCAAATGGAATCGTACTTTCGTGGAGTGCGAGGCAAACCAGTGATGAAGTACATATTTATCATATCCCATTTCCATAATGGAAGTTCAATATACTGGGTTAGGCTTCCTGGTATCTGATGCTCTGCTTTAACTTGTTGAGAGTTGGGATATTCAGCTACCATTTTCGCAATATCTTTCTTCATGCCATTCCACCAATAGATCTATCGAAGGTCCTGATACATCTTCGTCACTCCAGGGTTAGTTGCATATCTAGAATAATGGGCCTCTGAATTAATCTTTGTAAGGAGAACTCCAACTGCTGGCACATATAAGCGACCCTGGTATCTAAGGACTCCATCTCCAGTTAGCTCAAATATAGGTTGTTGCTGTTGTGGAATCTTTTCCCTCAATTTCTTAAGCTCAAGATCTTCATATTGCCATCTTTTCACTTCAGTGACAAAGGAAGATTCTTCCATATTCTTAACGACAACACCTCCGCCTCTTGCACCTACCAAACGTACCTGCAAATTAATTAGTTGGAATTGGTCTTTTGTAATTCCAGCCTTATCAGCTTCAACATGACTTAGACTATCCATGGACTTCTGGCTGAGCGCATCAACAACAACATTAGCTTTGCGGGGATGATATGAAATGTCAACATTGTAGTCCTTTAATAATTCTATCCATATCTTTTGTCGTAGGTGCAACTCTCGCTGCTTAAGTAAATACGGAAGGCTCTGGTGATTGGTGAAAATATCTATATGAACCCCGTATAGATAATGCCGCCAAATTTTTAGGGCAAAGACAACTGTAGCCACTTCAAGATCGTGTATAGGATAATTCTGCTCATGCTTCCGCAACTGTTTAGAGGCGTATACAATAACCTTACCACGCTGCATAAGAATACAACCTAGGCCAATTCTTGAGGCATAACAATAAACATCATAGCCTTCATTACCATCTGGAAGAGTTAGGATAGGTGCGGTGGTAAGCCTTTTTTAGTTCCTGAAAGCTCTGTTTGCATGCCTTGGTCCACTGAAACTGAGTGGCCTTATGTGTTAATTTTTTCAGTGGTGCAGAGATGGAAGAGAATCCCTCCACAAACCTTCGGTAATACCCTGCCAAGCCTAAAAAGCTGCGAACCTCTGTTGGATTCAAGGGCCTCAACCAAGTCATCATTGCTTCAATCTTTTGTCCATCAACCTTAATATGCTCACTTGTAATAACATGAACAAGAAAAGCTACAAAAGTAAGACAAAAATCACATTTAGAGAATTTAACATATGGCCTGCAATCTTGGAGAGTCTGCAATACAACACGCAAGTGGTCTGCATGCTCAGCTTCCCGACCGTGAATATACAAGAATGTCATCAATAAACACAATCACAAATACATTCAAGAATGGTTTGAAGACCTGATTTATAAGTTCCATAAAGGATGCTAGGGCATTTGTAAGCCTGAAATACATGAAAAGGAATTCAAAATGGCCATACCTCGTCCTAAATGTTGATTTTGCGATATCAATTTCCCTGACTCGCAGTTGATGGTAACCAAACTGCAAGTTAATCTTCGAAAAGCATTTGGCACCTTGTAATTGTTCGAATAAGTCATCAATCCGCAGAAGAGGATATTTATTATTAATAGTGACTTTATTTAGTTGTCTATAGTCAATACACGTCCGTAAGAAGCCATCTTTATTTCTAACAAAGAGCACTGGATCACTCCATGGAGAAGTACTTAGCCTGATAAAGCCTTTAACAAACAAGTCCTTCAATTGTTACTTTAATTCTCTTAGCTCTGCAGGTGCCATTCTATAGGGAGGAATCGATAGAGGTTGTGTATTAAGAAGCAAGTCTATAGCAAAATCAATTTCATTTTCTGGGGGGAATTCCTCGAAGTTCATCAGGGAATACCATTGGAAATTCATTCACAATGGGAATTGACTGAAGAGTCGTGGGCTCCTTATCAATATCCTTTACATGAACCATGTGGTATATACAACCTTTAGCTATCAACTTTCGAGCCCTAAGGTATGAAATAAACTTACCCTTAGGTGTGGCTGCATTACCCTTCTACTCAAGGACTGGCACACCTGGAAAGTAAAATCTGACTATCTTTGCACGACAATTTATATTAGCATAGCAAGCTGCCAACCAATCCGTACTCATGATAACATCAAAATCTAGCATAATCAACTCAACTAAATCAGCAGAGGTTGGACTATCATTAATTAATATTGTACAATCCCGATATATACGACTAGCTAAAATAGAATCGCCAACCGGTGTAGACACCTCAACTGGTTTTGGAAACAATTCAGATTTCATGTCAATCCTTCTATCAATAAATGGAGTAATATATGAAAATGTAGAGCCAGGGCCTATCAATGCCTAAACAACTTAACAAGATATCGTCAATATACCGACTAATAGAATGTCATGTCCGCCCACAATGATAACATGCACCTAAACCCTTTCTACACTTCCCAATGTGGCTTACCACATTGTGTATAATGAGGAGTGGGATATCTAATATGCACGGAACGATCTTGTCGACGAACTTCAGGCTAGCCTGAGCTTTGACCTGGTCCTAACTGACTATAACAATTAAACCGCGTTCCCTGCACTTGTGGTGAGACACTACCCGCTGGTCGAGGTGGATATCGATGGAATGGGGGCCTAAAATCACCTTGTGGCTCCCTATAAGACCCCATAGTACGGGCCCTCTTACTCTGCTCCCTATCCTTGCGAGTATCACAAATATGTTGAGAAAGATCCTATGTAGCTTAAGTGAAAGACTGTATGCGGGGAATTTCTACATCATCAACATAACGATGAACTCTGGCTCTCATGGTACGTACAATATCTGGTGCATATCTTGCCGAAGAATTAAACTTGTGGCTATAATCCCTCACACATATGGTTCCTTGCTTCAGATTGATAAACTGGTCAAGACAGGCATCTCGAACTTCCTGTGGAAAATAATGGGCAAGGAAGGCCTCAGAGAAGTCCTCCCACTCTGCTAGCGGAGCATCAAATCCTCTAGATCTCTCCCAGGTCTCATACCAAAGGATTGCTACATCACGTAGCTGAAAAGAAGCCAACCTCACAGCCTCTGTGACGGAGGCATGCATCACCCTCAATACACTATATATATGGTCTATAAAGTCCTGGGGATCCTTAGTAGGACTAGATCCCATAAATAACAGAGGGACCAAATGAAGAAACTCTTGTACCTTTAAACTTTCTAACCGGTGTCTCTGAGTATCTACTCCTGACTCCAGTTGTCGGTCATGAATAGAAATCATCCTAGTTAGCAACTAAACTGTCTCCCTCATCCCCTACTCCCCAGTCTATAGTGGAGGAACAATAGGTACTTGAGGTCTTATGTCTCTAGCTTCCTCAGGTACCAATGGAACTGGTGAGGCTGGGGGTACTGCATCTCCTCGGGCTTCAACAGGTGCTGGGGAGGCTAGTACTAGGGTTACTGGAGATTTACTTTGTGCCTCTGAGGGAAATCTATCCCATTGACCAAGCGGGGAACAACTTGTACCTTCCCTTGGATCCATACCTATCTCTTGATCTGCCATATCCAGAGCAAGTGTAGCATGCTAGATAACAAACATAAAGCACGATTTATGTTTCAAATGTTCTTATACTTTTCCACTATAACACGATCTATCAATTTAATGAAATGTAACCATTCCTAAATACCATGTAGCCTCTTGATTATAAGTGTGGTGCACAACACACCCATAAACAAGACTCTACTAGACACAACTTGTGGACCCTTGAGATACGAACTTCTCTGATTTGGAAGAATGACTTGAATGGGCTAATTTGGGGGTTGAAAACACTTATATACGGGTCTTAATGAAGGGTAAAATGGCATAGCATAGGAGTTAATTAAATAGAAAAAGACCCAACTGCCCATGAAAAAAACTGTCAGCTGTGACCTACGGACCCTAGTCGACAGACCGTGGACTGACCACGGCCCGTCTTGGTAGATCGTCGTCTGGTGTCAGAAAGGGCTCTTGGGCCTCGAACCATGGACCCTCCCACCACAGACCGTGGTCTGGCCAATAGTTCGTTGGTCAGGCCGTGGTCCTGAGCCTCCTAGACAGTGCAGGGGCTATCTATCATAGACCACACCTACGGTCCGTGTCCCAATCCACGAGCCATGGGTGGTCCTCGTGGTTGCCACCTACAACCTTTATGAAGTCAGTCCTAATGTATTTTTTCAGATACGGGGTGTTATAATATCTTCCCCTTGGGGTCATTCATCCTCAAATGAGATTTAAATTGGTTCTAAAAGATTAGGAGAGGAACTAGCAACCCAACCTATAATACAACTTCATCTAAATGGATATAACAAAGGAGGAACTGTCGACTCCAAGCTAGGACATTTCAAAACATCATAAGAGGGGTATAACTAAGCCTAAGAGCCCATCATGCATTCAATGCACATATCAAGGAGGAAACATCAACTCCAAGCTAAACATACACAATGCATCATAAGGAAGTAGGAACTACATCTAGCAACCCAATATGCATGAAACTTCAAAATTACTTATGTTCAAGGAGGAACTAGCTTCTCCAAGACAAAAACATGCTCAACACAATCTCATGGAGCCTATATGCAATTCGTTCTCAAAAGGCATAGTTAAAACATGTTCATCAATTCATCTCATGAAGTCTATAGGCAACTCATACTCAATGCACAACAACATGAGGAAAATCAATCATGTAACTCATTTTTCTTTAAAAACACAGGTTTTTAATAAACATGCATAACATAAGGAAATCATGGAAACACATAAAACACATGACTCCAAAACAAAGGAACAAACCAAGACGAACTCATTACCTCAAGTTAGAGTAGGAGTAGAAGGAAAAAGATGAGGATATCGAGACATCATATCGGTCTCGGCCTCCCAAGTAGCACCCTCAACTAACTGATTCCTTTGCAACACTTTCACGCAAGCTATTTCTTTATTTCTCAACTTCTTGACTTGTCGGTCTAGAATCTCTACTGAAACTTCCTCATAAGAAGGATTCTCCATAACTCCCAAACCATCTAAGGAAACTATGGATGTCATATCTCCAACACACTTCTTAAGCATAGAGATATGGAAAACTGGATGCACTGATGCCAACTCATTTGGCAAATCTAACTCATAAGCAACCTTACCAACACTCCTCAAATTCTAGTATGGGCCTACATACTGGGGGACTAAACTTCCCCTTCTTACCAAACCTCATTACATAATTCATGGGTGAGATTTTCAGGTAAACCCAAACATGATTGTCAAACTCTAGGTCCTTTTTTCTCACATCGGCATATGACTTTTGCCGACTTTGAGCCGTTTTCAACCTTTTTCTTATAAGTTGAACTTTCTTTATGGCTTCTTGTACCAATTCGGGACCTATTAGGGCAACTTCACCCACCTCAAACCATCCTATAAGAGATCTACACCTCCTACCATATAAGGCCTCAAACGAAGCCATATCAATACTAGAGTGATAATTATTGTTATAAGCAAATTCAATCAATAAAAAATGGTCATCCCATTTACCTTTAAAATCAATCACACAAGCCCTTAACATATCTTCCAAAGTTTTGATAGTACGCTCCGCTGGCCCATCAGTTTGGGGATGAAAGGCCGTACTATGCTTAACACGAGTATCAAGACCCTTTTGGAATTAGTTTCAAAACTGAGAAGTGAATTGGGTACCGCGATCCGAAATAATGGACAAAGGCACTCTGTGAAACTTTACCATTTCTCTCAAGTATAACTTGGCATAGTCCTCCGCCGAATAGGAAACCTTAACGGGAAGGAAATGAGCTGATTTCGTCATCTGATCTACTATCACCCAAATCGAATCATATTGTCGCCGGGTGTAAGGCAAACCAACTATAAAGTACGTATTCAAGTCTTCCCACTTCCAAATAGGAATGCTAATGTCTTGGGACAAACCTCCCAATTTCTGATGCTCAAATTTCACTTGTTGGCAATTTGGACACTTAGCCATGAATCCCGCAATAACCTTCATCATCCCCTTTCACCAATAGACCTCTTGCAAATCACGATACATATTGGTGTCTCTCGAGTGAATGGAATACCGTGAACTATGGGCTTCTGTCAAGATTTGTTCCCTCAAGTCATCAACATTCGAACACAAAAATGACCTTGATATCTAAGTACACCATCTCCCCCTTGGGAGAAAGCCTCAACGGATTTCTTAAATACTGGTTCTTTCAATTCTACCAAAATTGGATCAAGCCTTTGCTTAGCTTTCACTTCCGCCACAAAAGACGATTTGGAACCATTGTGAACCATAACACCACCCTTGGTGGAGTCCACTAATTGAACACCTAATCGGGTCAATCTATTAACATCTCGAACCAACTCTTTTTTTCTTCTTCCATATGAGCAACACTACCCATAGATAACCGACTAAGAGCATCTGCCACCACATTTGCCTTTTCGGGGTGATAGAGAACACTCATATCATAATCATTCAATAACTCAATCCGCCTTCTTTTGTGATGATTTATATATTTCTGATTAAACACATATGGTAAACTCTTGTGGTCGGTAAACATATCTACATGCACACCATACAAATAGTGCCTCCAAATCTTTAAGTCAAAAGCGACCGCCGCTAATTCAAGGTCGTGAGTAGGATAATTCTTCTGATGAATCTTAAGTTGACTTGAGGAATAGGGAATAACTTTCCCATTTTGCATAAGCACACACCCTAACCCAATTCTTGAGGCATCACAATAAACCACGAAGCCATCTATCCCTTCCGGTAAAGTCAAAATCGTAGCGGAAGTAAGTCTATCTTTCAACTCTTGAAAGCTCTTTTCACACGCTTCCGACCATATGAACTTAGCCTTCTTTTGAGTCAAAGCCGTCAAATGAGAGGCAATTGAAGAGAATCCCTCAACAAACCTTCAATAGTAACCGGCTAAACCTAAGAAACTTCTAATATCCGAAGGAGTTAAAGGTTTAGCCCAACTCTTTAATGCATCCGTCTTCTTAAGATCTACCTCAATAACCTTACTTGAAACAATATGACCAAGGAAATCTATGGACCTTAGCCAAAATTCACATTTGCCAAACTTTGCAAAGAGTTGTTGGTCCTTAAGAACCTGCAGCACAATCCTCAAATGATCAATATGCTCATTCTCACTTCTTGAGTAGATCAATATATCATCAATGAACACAATCATAAACATGTTAAGGTATTGTTCAAACACCCTATTCATCAAATCCATAAACACCGCCGAAGCATTAGTCAACCCAACGACATTACCAAAAACTCATAATGACCATAACGAGTTCGAAAAGCCATCTTCGGAATGTCATCTTCCTTCACCCTCAATTGGTGATAACCCAATCAAAGATAAATCTTAAAGAAATAACTTGCTCCTTGAAGTTGGTCAAACAAATCATCTATCCTTGGAAAAGGATACTTATTCTTAATGGTCACCTTATTAAACTAACGATAGTCAATACACATACAGAGAGAACCATCTTTATTTCTAACAAAAAAAACTGTAGCACCCCATGGAGAGATACTCAATCGGATGAAACCCTTATCCAACAAATCCTTCAATTGTTCTTTCAACTCCTTAAGTTCTGTCGGAGCCATTCGGTAAGAAGGAATAGAAATAGGTTGCGTATCTACGAGAAGGTTAATACCAAAGCCTATTTCCCACTTGGGAGGAATACCGGGTAAGTCATCTCGGAAGACTTTCGGAATCTCATTAACAATGGGGACAGACTCGACAGTAGGGGTTTTAGAATCTACATCCCTCATCCTAACTAGGTGGTAAATGCACCCTTAGAAGGCTCATTCGGAAACTAAAACTTGACTACACGAGTTCTACAATCAATAGAAGCATAACATGAGTGCAGCCAGTCCATACCCAAGATAACATCAAAATCTAACATATCAAGCTCTACCAAGTCAACAAGAGTAACTATATGGGACAAGGAAACGGGACACTTTCTATAGACCCTGTTAGCCACAATAGAATAACCAACAGGAGTAGAGACAAAAAAAGGTTCTAACAACACATTCGGAAGAACATCAAACCTTATAGCCGCATATGTCGTCACAAAAAACAAGGTAGCACCGAGATTAAGTTTGTGGATTGGCCACCCAATAGACCTAGATGACCATAAACCACAACCTGGACCAATAGACCGCCGTTGGTTCCTCTAACAGTTTGTCAGTTAGAGGTCCGTAGGTCAAAGTTCGACAGTTATACTAGGGGCAGTTGGGTCTTTTCCTAAATATTTTTATCCTAATACTATTTCACTTTACCCATGCCTAGGACCCATATATAAGTGATTTTAACCCCAAATTAATTCATTCTCTCCAAATTAACCAAAAGAAGAACAAGTCTTCCTCCCAAATATTTCTCTCTCTAGAAAATTTGAAGATGAAGGGTCCAAGCTAGGGTTTGCAAGTCAATTCTCCAATCCATCCATTGAAGTTAAGTAATTGGAATTGAGGTATGATAGTTTTCATCTATAAATTCCTTCCATTCATGGAATTCCCAAATTCTCCTATTTTCAAAGTTAGAAATCTCACATTTAGTTAGGGTTTTCTTCAATTGCCATGGGTTTTCTTCATTATTGATTTAAATGACTGAATTATGATCTCTTATGCATGAATTGATGAAATTCTATGATTTTGAGATGATTCCCCATGAACCCATGTAAATCCATGTTTCCCAATTTTGATGATGTGATATGGGTTTTGAATTATGAAAAAAGAGATTATGAATTAAGCATGTGCTTATGAGATCTATGCTATTGCTTTAAGGATGCTTTGAGAGTGAGTATCAATGATAATTGTTGTTGTACTGTTGAATGGATTTTTCATAAACACACTAAAGCATGATTTGTGAAAGGACATTCTCACATAAAGTATTCTTAGGGTTGAAAGGTTTTCTCAACTAAACTATGAATCAAAGATCTTAAGAGCTATTCTAATAAGACCTAGCTTGGATTGGTTACTTAATTGTACCTTTCCATGGATGATGCATTACCTATCTTGGATTGGTTATTGAACGATACCTTTCCATGGATGACAAATGACTTAGTTTGGATTGACAAGATGACATTCCCTTCCATGGATAATAAGAGAAAGTTAAGAAAATGATTACTCTATGGGAATTATGCTTAGCACCGAGAGGATATTGAGATGGAGGCTCTCCCGTTAGTAGAGGTTGGGCTTATAGTAGCAATCTCCTTATCCCTTACCTATGTGCCCTCATAAGATGACTGTCTAGATAGACATTAGCTAGTGAATCCACAATATCTAGAAGTTCATGGTCCTTCATTGGTAAGTAGGACACCCCTTTTACGTATGGGGTAGACACCAAATTTCATGTTGATAGCTCACATAGTCTTATATGTCGGTTAAAGCTATTTCCCACAAATAAGCAAAGTTATGATGAAACAAGGTTACTTGAACGAAGCATCATAAATATGTTTTAAGATGATGTTCACTTGCATTGATCATGGTTTTATGACTTATGGTTTCTAACTCTCAAGATACATATTTTAGCTTGATCATTGCATACTTATGAAAATGTCCCTTTCTAGAATGATTTAAATGTTTTATGCAGGTTATCATACTTGGTACATTGTTTTGTACTAACATATACTCTTGCTTATATTTAACCAATTTCATTCTTTAGACTTCCGCTTTACTTAAACTTTGGACTTGAAATGTTGTCTTTGTTTCCTTTGTTCTATTTCTTATGATATGAATGCTAAGTGGCTTGTATGGGACCTCTTGGGGTCCTATACGCCATGTTACATCTAGGGGGTGTACCCATGGGTTGGGACAAATCAAGAGTTGACACGCAATCTAGGGGTGTGGGGATTGGAAAACGATGTTACATAGGGATAATTGTACTGCTCTATATTGATTAACATTCATGAATAGGCTAAGCCATCTTCATTGACTCTAATCTTCTTTCGATCTCAAAGTATCTATGCATAAAATCTTCTTTCAGTCTCATCTAAATGTCAATCTAAACAACCCAATACCTTACTCTATTTTCTCTTTCAAGAACATGGCAAATAGATTTGATTCATAGCCTCTTTTTCAAGTAAGTCATAGACATCAAACCTAAATTGTTAGTATTGAACTAATTACCCACTCCAACTAATCTCTTTCGAGCTTCAACCGGAGATCGAAAGTAGGAATTAAGTTTGTGACCTTAACCCTTAAGCTAACCCCATGGTAATTAGATCAAATTTATTTATGAACAGTAACAAAACAGAGCATAGTACAATACCCACTACATTAAACCAACACCCAACCCTATTTGAGCACCCCTAGATCTTTGGTTTTTAGCCTCACATCACAAAAAATGAAGAAATTATACCTTCCATGAAAGCAGTCATGGGTAACTTGAAATCAAGCAATTAAGAGTAAACCAACTACTTTGGATATAACTTGAATTTATCAAATTTAACCTTTAAGTTGTAAGATCTCAAAAGCTAGAAAAGTGTTCTTCAAAGGTAAATTTCTCTAAAAACCCTAAACTCGATTCTTAAAAGAGAACTTTTTACACTCAAAATGTAACTCCCTAAAATTTGTATCCTTTTGGCTATTTAAACTTTCCCAAAATTTACCCCAAAATGCATTTTGCGACTAGCTCGTGACATTACTCAGGCTCACTAAATCATCTCAGTGAATCACATTTCTCTCCTCAGCTCGCCTTATGATGCTCTAGGCTTCAGGTATTGTAACCTCAGTTGGCGAAATCAATTGAGTTAGCCTTTCACGTTCGAAGAATCGTCGAGTACCACCTTGGTTCTCCTTTTAAGCAGTAATTCTTTGCTTTACACATTGTCGCTTTGGGCAATGTGCATCAGGACCGTCATTCTTATCTAGAGTGTTGTCGTCTCTACTAAAGACCACCTACCTTCTTTGATAGGCACAAGTGCTATGCACTGTCAATATTGGTGAGGTCGTGCTCAGTTGGTGATCCACCCTTCTTGTTAGGCGATCAACAATGTTTATTTTGCACTTCATTTTGTATATTTGGCCATTCTTTCAAACATCAGTCCTTGCCTTGTCCAATTGCCTTCATAGCTGAAAATCATAAACATTCTATAATTATAGGATAAAATTAGGCATTGAAGATGCTAATTATTGAGCTAAATGGACCTTAAATGAGTGCAAATTTACCACTCATCAATGAGACCGAAAGGAGATTCTATGCAAGGATATTATGAGATCGAAAGAAGATTAGTGTCGTTGAAGATGACCCAGTCTATCTTAGATTATTTAGTTGTATTGATTAATTCTATAATACCCCTTGTGAGATCAACATTCAATCCTCACACTCCTAAAGTCAATTAATTTCGTGAATCTTTACTTGCTGAAATAGTGATAATCATGTGTTGAAATTGTGTTGTTGAATTTGGTGGAATCATCTACCTATTTGGTATTTGACTACATTTTTTCCTCCCTAATCCATGATTTGAGGGCCGTTTGTGGCGTATTTCTCAAACTAGGATGATTCAAATTTGATCTCCTTATGAATATTTCATGAATTTGCGGAATACTCGAGATGTCTTTGAAGGAAATATATACCCTTAATATAGGCATGAACTAGAGTTTAGTGTTGAGTAGCCTCCAAGAATCCTAATTTGAATTGAAAACATCTTGTAGAGTCCCAACTCGAATTGAACACGTCTTGTAGAGTCATACAAAATTTCATTGTCTACAATATTTTTTATTGATGTATCGAAGTTGATACAAATTATTTATATGGTAAACTCTAATAACAGTTTTGAATTAAACATATAACATAAATACTAATATAAAATGGAGCAATCATTCTCTACTCACTGTGTTTTTTGTTTTTTTCCTTGATCGTGATTACATATCAAGGAAGAACTCTAAGTTAGTGCTACTAAAAATAGGGTTGCAGCTACAAATTTTCAATGATTAAATGTTTGAGACGTTGATGAATTATTTCTTTTAATATCCATAATACTGAGGATAAAATAATTACTTTTAGAGGTTGATTTACTATGATGTTGAGAGGAAATAATAATTAAATAAATGGAGTAACATATTTCATTTATGAAATTTTATTAGTGTTGAACAATTACTTTACTGGGATGAAACCCATGAAAACATCAGGTTTTAATATATACTTTTGGAAAAAATATTTTTTTTTGGGTTTCTTATAATAAGGATTTAGTTTTCATTTAATATTTTCTTAGCATAAATAAATTTATACAAGAAAGGTAAATATATTCCCTTGAAATAATTTGATGGTGGTTAAAAAGTTGTGTACGATGATGCACAAAACTTAAACTCTAAGTAAAAAGATAATAACTTGCTATAGCAGGTCGATGCTACCTGATGACGTAACAAAAATATAAAATGATGGTGTATAAATATTGTATTACTTTTTATATTCAAATATTCTCATCAGTTCGCGTGTAATTTCAATTCATTAATGTTATAATCCTTAATTAATTTATTTTGGAAAAGAGTTTTAACTAAGTATAAATTTTAATAATTTTACATTAATTATGAGAAGTAGATCTGATGAATATTTGGCAACCGGGTCAACTTTATAATTAGTGCACATGACAATTTAGATTGCAAGTGAGAGCTATAAATCGGACTCTTATATAAGTGATTTTTCACATCCCATCACTCATGTTGCAACACTAATCTTACTTCTTAATTCTTTCAAATTAATTAAGAAGCGATGAGTTCATCAACAAGATCTGAGTCTGATAATAGTTCTTCAATTGAGTATAGTTCCTCTGAGGATACATACAATGTAAGTTTTTCTAATTTGAATATCTATCTATCTACGTAAAAGTTATCGTTATTTTCATTTTATTCTCAATTCAAATATGTATGAATTTTCCTAATATAATTATCTATCTTTCTTTGATATATGAAATACAAGAGTGGCGATATCGATGATGATGGAATGGTCATCAATTTTACTTACAACGAGAATGGTCAGATGCTAGTAGAAAATGTTACTCATCCAGGTAAATCCTTATTTGGGAATATGATGCATTACTAAATTTGAAATACTTAATTTATAACTTATTCCTTAAAATAAAATTACAGATAGTCCTGGAATACACTTGACCGTTGATCTGCCTATATATGATGATGAAGAACCAAATGGCGAGGCAGAAGAGGTTCTGCAGGACGGGGAAACACAAGTAGGATAGGAAGTTCTTGTTGTTGTTGTTGCGGAACCACGTCCAGCTATACACGATTAGGTGATTCCTGTTGTGGAGTATCATTGTCCAGATCTAAACTTTCCTCCGCCAGAGGAAGACGATGAAGATATTTAGTAATTGAAACTTGAAACAATATATTTTACTATTTTGTTTTCTTAGTTATGATGAAGATTCTCTAGTCCCGTACCTTTAAGTTATTCATATATTTTGTTTTATGGATACTTTGTAGTGTTACGTTCTTTTTGTTATGCTAGCTATTTTTATTTTTTTGTTTCAAAATAATTTCTTGTTTTAATTTTATATAATTATTAGAGAACAAGGCAATGTGCATTGGGGATTTTGTTTAGATTTTCTAAATTATTATATGTAGCTTTAATTATCCCTTAAACTTGCTTATTTGATATATAGTCTTAACCCCCCCCCCCCTTTCCCCCTTATGTGGTAAATACTATCAAATAGGCAGATTTTGGGGGTGATTAAAGCTACCGACACTTTAGAAGGAATATTAAAAAAATGCATCAAAAGTCTCTAGATATTCTGCCATGTTTAATCATTCTAATAATTAATAGTCATCAAATATCTAAAAGGACTATATAGTTTGATATATGTAATTTATGAGTTTAAAGTAACATATGCATTATCAATGTAATTTTTGTCAACTATACCAGTTAGGTTATCTAAATTATATCTACTGAAAATCTTTAAAAAGTGAGATTTATAGTCTATTTTAAAAAAAAGAAAATATTAATTATCTATTAAGACAGATGAATGTTTATAAGATGTAACTTGACCTGATGATGTAAGAATTCATTACACTAACTCTCGAAATATATATGTATCTTGAAAATTTCATATCGGTTTTCAAGGAAAATGAAGTATCTTAAGCTCTGAATCATAGTCTATAACTGACATTTGAGACAATATAGCTGATAACATTTTCTTGAATATATAACGCAGGGGAAAATTTATCGAGATGTCAATTGATTAAGGTATGTAATATATGTTAGAAAAAGAGAAAAAGGATTAATAAAGAAAACAAATATTTTAGACACGGGTGATATTATTTCTTTCTTAAAAGAGTGATTTTCTGTTTATAAGATTATGCCGACAACACTCCTTCAAGGATACAACAAGCATATTTTCAAGTTGAACTAGAAGTGATCGATTTGGACTAAAATGAAGTCTCTATTTATAGAAATCAGGCACAGTTGAATAAATTTTAAATTGTACTTATTATAAAAGGTTGCACGGTACAATTTTCACCGAAAAACTATTTTCTAAACAAACTAGTCTCAGTACACATTCTACATTTTCACCGTAAATATTATTTGAATAAATTTATTTTCGCTTATCATACTTTTTCCAGAAAATACAATTGTTTAGGGATATAAAATATTTTCCGAAAAATGATATGAAACCTGGATTTTTTTAATTAGGACATAACCAAGTTAAAAATTGATGTTTGAAATGGAAGAGTATTAACGGATTTTATGTGACAGAATTTAGAAGGATCCCATCTTTCTAAAAGTGAATAAAATCAAAACTTACATTAAGATGTGCCATTTTTTGAAATATATATATATTTATATATATATATATATATATTTATTATGGAATTGATGTTCACTACACCAAGAAGTTACTATCAATAGTTATCTCCATTACTTCCCTCCATTATGTAGATAACCTCCGCCATTATGATCATCATTCTTGTAACTTTACACCTCCATAACCTCCTCCATTATCTTCATGACTAATGTCATGTTTATGACTAACCTTTAGTATGCCTCTATGTAACCTTATAAATAGAGGCATAAGAGTTCATACTGTAAACACTTGAATATTTGGAAGAAAAAGAAAGGATCTCATCTCTTTTCTCTCTATATCTATTGTTTTTCTCTTCTATATTTCTTGTCTTATTTTGTTTTAATTTTACAACACGTTATCAACACAATTCTCCAATTTTTCAAATTAAGTTTCAACATGATTTTTTCATCTGTGATAAGAAAAGATAAAGATAAGGTATGGAATTTCTCGATGATAGAAAAAATTAGTTATTGATTTATGTGTCATACACCTATTTATTGGATCATTATTATTGATTACTTTTGTACCTTTTTATGTTTTCTTATCTCAACATTTACTTTGTTGAGTTATTAATATATTATTTGTACTAGTAAAGTTTGTTTATTGGTTATTTTAAAATGGTTAGTAAATTATGTTAATCTTCGTAACAATATTGAGAAGGACTGTTAAAATGTTTTAATTTACTTTAACTTGAGACTTTTATATGGTTCCAACATATTATTCTAATTAATTAAATTTATTCATTTTTCTTCTATTTTAAGTCAAATTCAAATAATATTTATGGTTCAATATTTCTTTTTTGGTAATGCATTTGATTTATTAAGACATTGATTGTGGGTAAGAAGGTGAATTCAAGTTTCACCACACCAAGTGGGTAAGACATCGAGTTAAAGTCTCGGTGCACCATGATAATAAGAAGTTGGTTCAAGTCCCATTGATTTATGATCAAAGACGTCTTTATATTGGTAAGACATTGGGTTTAAGTCCTAATGCACTATAGTGATGATATAATGATGACCAACATAAAGTTATATACTTTTGACTGAATGTCATGAAGTCCGCCCAATTAATTTGTTCCATTCTCTTATGTGAATGTGGTAGCAGTGGTTGAATATATGAATATTACTATGGTGAAATGTTAATGGTCATCATTGTGGTAATTAAAAGGAAGAACATTATGAGTTCTTAAGATGGTCCTTCAAATGTGAAGGTAATTTTTTTATCATCAAAGTGGTATGAAAGGTTATTGGGCACATTGTTGTTGGTGTAATCTAATTTGAAACGTTTTATAAATCCTCCATCAAAACATAAGAATAAAAAGTGTGTACATTCAGTACATTTGACCTTTTAAAGTAATGTTGAGGTGGGTCACATAAAATTGATCATGTCAAAGCATGACAATGAGTTTCTAATTAAAATTTATAGAGCATGTACAAATGGTTATGGTTTATTTCTTGAAGAAAATGTGACTTAGGTTCGTATGGATAAGGACATATTCATGTCTGGTTGGATAAATATCACATCTCACCTCTACGGGAGGTTTGAGAGATTTAAAAAATATATTTTCACATAAATGGTCATTTGGTCATATACTTTGAGAACTACACAAATATTGTGGTATGTTTATTATGAACTATTGAAGAACAAAAGAAAAAAAAAAAATTCCTATAAAGGTTGTGGTCATCACCAAAAATAAATATTGTTGTGTGGCAGCACAAATTTTTCATTGGTTGTCAAGAAATAAGTCTTACATGTAATAATTTTAACCATGACAATAATAATAATTTTCTCCTTGAAGGAGATGACCATCATAAAAATGGTGTTGTGAAATTTGTGGTAGTACATAAAATTAATTAAGAGTTTTGAAAGGGCTAATTTATTACTACCCAGAGGAATACAATTGTTCATAATATTGGGATTATACTAAGTCTCAAAAGAAACTTTTTAAGTTTCAGAGGAATTGAAAAGAAAAAAATCATTATATTGAGATTATAAATTATGGAAAATTTTAATATCTTCATATTACTACAATAGGAGTGGATTATAAATACTTACGTATAAGATTACTCATTTTCTTCTGTTTTTTGTTGTATATAAATATGGGCTGATGGAATAACATGCAAAAGTAATTTAGAAGTTTACTAGAATAAATATCAGTTGACATAACGGGTTGGTCATTTCTGTTCAAATGTGGTGCACAAGAAATTGAAAATTCATGTGGCTATATGTTGAAGAAATAAAAGATTCTTCAGGTATTCTCATGTGTTGCTAGTTCTCGTGATAAAATGGTGATTGTACTAGCTAAAATTGAGACAATATCCCCTGAATTTATTTGAAACATATAAAAAGGTAAATATGGGCCAGTTCACCTGTCATGTGAACCCCTTACTATTATAATTTAATATATGCATCTATGGTATGGTTACATGTGTGTTTGTAATTAACTTATAAATTGGTTTTTGTACATTTGTTTGCTTGAGTTGTTCAATTAAGAGCATTGTTCCAAACTGTAAAATTATGTTGATAATGTTGGTTGATTTAGCAGAAATTGTAGGTCTCTTATTATTGTTAGACCATTGATTATGACAACAAATCTCTCAAATAAAATTTGGTATGGTATGAATTTATTTAACATGTACACATCAAGCTAATAGTATTATCCCATCACAATTAGTTCAGGGCCAGGAACCAAATAATTTCCATCTAAATATTTGATGTGTGAACATATAATTTAATTGCTCCACCCCGCACAATGATAGATCCGTACATGAGATAGGGGGAAAATATTAGATTTCCTAACATTAAGGGGAGATATGATTAACAGCTAAAAATTATGTATGGAGTGAATTATCTAAATCCTCATTAAAAAAATGTGAACTTGAAGTTCAAGATATAATTTATTTGCAAAATGTTGCAAATAATTTGTCAGATGTATTTGTTGACCCAATATTTTAATTAAGTTGCAAATGCTCCAATAAATGGTGTTTGAAGAATAGTGTCTATGGTACGCCAGCAGCTTGATAGACCAATCGATACCAAACGTAAAATTCATTGATTAAGAAGAGGAGAAAATTATCAAAATGATCATGATAATAAGGCAAATTCTTTGAAAGAGCACAATGACATAACACTGCATAAAACCTTGAAAAAGGTTCAGGTACCTCAAAATGATGAAAAATGAAGAGATATCGATAAGTTATGTCGTATTGAAATCAAGTCAAATGACCGTCGACTCTATCTTTGATATGAAGTAGCACTCAATGCTATAAATGGTTATGAGGATCTTGAATTCAAATTAGTCATATGGTGTGGACAGATAAATGATTGGCCAAATAAAATACATTATTAAGGTATATCTTGTTTCACTTAGAAAAGTAATGTTTTTGAACTTATAGTTCATAGACCATGATATAATGTCAGTGGAGCACAAATGAATCATTGTGCAATAGTATAACCGTAAGATTTAAAATGTGGTTTGTGCTACGGGGCCAAATTTTTTCACAAAAGTCCTGACATTATTATCAAATGGAGATATATTCTCCAGTGGTGGATGCAATAAGACTTGTTTCAGTTTGGCAATAGATGAAATACTTGAATATGTATAATGAATGATTATTATGTTTAACTAGACGATGAAGGTTATATGAAAATTCTTGAAGGATTTAAAAGGTCTTAAAGCAATTGCATTGTGTACCCAGTGATTCTCAGATTGCTAAACACAGAGAAAAAAAATCCTTTCAATCTCATGAAAATGATTAGAAAATATCATGATTAAGTGCAATTGGTATACTTACAGATTTTTGGTTATGCAAATGGTAGAAGATTATTTGATTTACATAACAAAAGTTTTGTGAAGATATTGTCATATTATCATTCAAGTTATGCCAAGAAACTAACAAAGAAAATTACTCAACACATAGAAGATATGTGATTTTCTTTGAGTAGAAAAGACGAGCTTCAATAAAATTCAGATGATCAATCTTTGAGTTAAGAAAATTATTTAATTATATAGACGCAAAATATTTATTCGATCCACATAAAGCTTGATCGCAAATGGGATATTTCTTTACATGTGGAGGTGCAACAATATCTTGACATTCAAAGAATCAAACACTAGTACACACTTCTTCAAAACATGTAGAAATAATATTGATATACGAAGTAAGGCGGGAGTGTATTTGGTTCGAATCATGCCCTATCATATTCAAGAAATTATATCATAGTCAGGAGAAAGTCGTATCACACTAAAGTTATATCAAGTTATTCTACAAGACAATCAATTGCAAATGAAAGTGCCCACACCATGATTGTTGTTATGAACAAGTTAAATGAGTAATTTACATGCAATAGGAAGGTCACGAATAAAGAAGTTTTAAGAATACATTTGGTTAAGCTCAAAGCCCATCATATCGATGAAATCATAAAATGATATATTAGAATGAGTTCAAGAATGTAGCATATTTGTGAATGCGATTTGGTCAAAAAACACTATCAATATCAACATTTAAGAAGCTGGTCTATAAGATTGGATGACATCATCACAGGAAATTAAGTGGTGTATTAATTAGGGAGAGTATTGTAACACCTTGAAAATCAAACTTAGAACTTTCAGCAAAAAACTAGCAGAAGCAGGTGAACCATGACTCATAGATCGTGAAAGGAACCATAGTCCATCGACATGTCTGTGGTTCACACCCAACCAAAATAGGTGGACCACGGGACCCTTCACGGGCCGTGGACCACCCCACACGCCGTGGGAAGGCTTGTGTAGGCCAGGAAAAACTTACCAGACTCGGGCATCAGACCACGGTGCCCTTCACGAGCCGTGGTGGCATCCTTTAATCTGAGCTAGCAGACCACCATCCCAAGTGAAGAACCACGTCGACATTCACGGTTCGTGGTCCTTCACACGGGCCGTGTAGGGCTCGTGGTCGAACCACCCAAAACTAGTAGCTACTGGGCAAGGACCACGACCCACTTGACGGTCCATGGTCCCTATGACGGTCTGTTATAGGACCCGTGGTTGGCCCTCGTCAGATTTTAAGTGGGGTCATTTTGGTCTTTTCCCCTACTCATTGAACACCTAAACTATGTCGTTTAACTCTTAAGTTACGTAGTTTTGGTAAGTTTAAGCTTAGTAACTTAGTTAGAACCTACCATAATTGATCATACACCAAAATCAAGCGAAACTTAGCGAAAAAGAAAAAGAAAGAGGTGCCAATCTTCCCAAGAACAACCAACATGTTTCTTTCAAGTTTCAACCTAAAATTGAAGGATTTCTCCGTAGGTTTCGTTTCCAGGAATGTGGGATTTCATTGGTGGATTACTTTCATGCACTAGGTCCCTAGATTTAAGTCAGAATCTTGATTCCCAAAATATTGCTTAGACCTAGGGTTTCTAGAACTGCAGACAATTGTTGTGATTTAGCTGTTAGGGTATTCCTAATCATATTATTATGTTTTCGTAATAATGTTTCTTAGTTTCTTGCATGAAATTCATAACCATAGTTGTGTAGATTCGTTTAGTTCATGAATTACACTAACTAGGACAGATAAACAGATATACATACCCCACATTTCAAATGTTTCATTATCAGTATTTATTGTTACATTTTTCGTCAGCATGTCAGAATATTGAGCTATTCAATTATATTTTAGTTATGTTGTATTGTACACATTTTCCAGTTGGGAGTAGGATTAACGCCAAGTTGGACTAGGGTCAGTCACCCTGATAGTCCCAGTACGTGCCCCCGTAGGTTTATAAGTCCCCTCTGTGGGCATTATATTTAGTGATAATGCCAATCATGCCTCTATACCCTTGGCAAGGTATATTGGATCCTCTCGATGGGGAGTATACATCAGACTCCACGTTTAGCTCACGTGGTTTTATGTCAGTTCATAGTATCTCCTACAGTCAGATTCTAGTACATTGACTAGGTTCCTAGTTACATTTCAGTATTCAGTTTCAGCATGTTTATACTTGTTCGTTGATTTCAGTTAGTTCATATTCAGTATATCTCAGTATCTTTATCATGTCCATATTTTATCATTTCTTAGTATGCTTGTTCAGTTATATATTTGTTCAACTTTATCCTATTATGCATGCTCAGTACATTTCTAGCAGTGACACATACTCTGCGCTACATACTTTTATGATGTAGGTTTAGGTACTCAGCATCCTGGTCAACCGTAGATCGGTTCCTGATCCCTCTCAGCAGCTTCAGTGGTGAGTCCTCATTCTTCGAGGATGACATACATGTTTTCTATTTTAGTCTTTCAATTTACTTTCAATTTTACTAGAGTTACTTGGGGACATGCCCCAGCATCTATACTAAGTTAAAGCCTTATTTCAGACATAGACAGTTTCAGCTTCAGTTTGAGTTTGATCTTTTAGTTGTTATTAAACTTATAGTCTTTTATATATTCAGACTTAGATTGGGTATTTCCCATCATTTAGTTTATTTCTTGTTTTAGCTTCCACACAGTATCTCTTATTTCAGTTTATCTTAGTATGCCTATGATAAGCTCAAGGTTAGCTTGGGTTCACTCGTGATCCTAAGTCCCGAGTTTATACAAAGGGGGTAGGCTCAGTGCGTGACAAACTTGGTATCATATCCAGGTTTTAGTGTCCTAGGATGTATGAAAAGCCCCACTAAGTAGAGTCTTTTTCATGGGTGTGAAGTACACCACATCTAATGAGAGGGAGGCTACAAAGTGTTTTAGGAAAAACTTCACTATCTTTGATACTCTTATCGTGCATGAGGTATGATCCAACTTCTCGTTCTAATTTGTCATTATGCGTTTTAGATCATGCCTCTTCATAGAGCTTACGGATGGAATGCCAATGCCCGCAATGCTAACGCAGTTCCTCCAGTCCAAAACTAAGAGGTTTTGAATGCAGAGTTTCAGAATGCTATTTAGCTTTTGGTTCAGAGTGTGACCTACCAGAACAATCAGCAGGCCCAGTTCCAACTAACTCTAATGTTGGGTGAGCTAGAACTAGAGTTTAGGATTTTGTTAGGATGAATCCACCTGAGTTTCTAGGGTCGCAGATTCGTGAGGATCCACAAAACTTCATTGATGAGGTCAAGAAAATCTTTGGATTGATACAAATGACTGGTAATGATAGGGTAAAGTTGGCATCCTACCAGCTTAAGGATGTGGCTCACATACAGTTCACTCAGTGGAAAGAAAACAGGGGTACAAATGTAGCTCCTGTGACTTGGGAGTGTTTTTCTGGAGCTTTTCTGGATAGGTTCTTCCTGAGAGAGTTGACGGAGGCTAAGGCTCATGAGTTCATGAATTTGAGGCAAGGTACCATGTCATATCAGGAGTACGGACTTAAGTTCACCTAACTCTCCAGGTATGCTCCACACATGATTGTTGATCCAAGGGTACAAATGAATAAGTTTATGTTTGGGGTATACGACTTGGTGAAGACAGCGTGTAAAAATGCTATGTTTCTAGCAGATATGAATATCTCTAGGCTTATGACTCATGCTCAGCAGGTTGAGTGAGAGAAGCTTAGGGAACATGATAAGGAAAATAAGAAGGATAGGACACAAAACTATGAATACTCTCAACAGAAATCTGGTGGTGGAAATTGCTCGCAGTTTCAGCAGAAATCTTCAGCCCCATCACCTTCATCATCTAGTGCTCAATCTCCCAGGTTTTGACAAGATCAGAAAGGCAGGACACCACGCTTTAAGTCTCATAGGAGTGCTTCAGGTATCATTACTTTTCCAACTTGTCTAAAGTGTGGTAAGAACCATCCAGGCGAGTGTCTTGCAGGGAAAAATGGGTGCTTTGGGTGTGGTTAGTCTGGCCATAGGTTGAGGGATTGCCCTTCTGCCAAACAGGGGAAATGAGGTAACAACAGTAGCTCTCAGTCCACAGCTTCAGCAGCACCAGCAGGTCACCCCACTAAGCAGGGTGCTTCATCTAGTACAGGTGGTGGTCAGCGCCAGAACATGTTGTATGCTATCCAGGCTCTCTAGGATCAGGAAGATTCTCCTCATGTGGTCACTGGTACGTTACGAGTCTTTTACTTAAATGTTTATGCTTTGTTAGATCCAGGGGCTACTCTTTCCTTTGTAACTCCATATATAGCAGTGAACTTCGGTGTCAGTCCAGAAAATCTCTCAGAACCCTTGTCAGTCTCTACTCTAGTTTGTGACCCAGTTATAGCTACACGGATATACAAAAATTGCCCTGCCACAGTCTCTTAGAAAGTCACCTCAACAGATCTTGTAGAGTTAGAAATGGTAGACTTTGATATCATTCTAGGTATAGATTGGTTACATTCCTATTATGCCTCAGTCGATTATAGAACTAGGACCGTTTGGTTTTAGTTTTGAGACGAACCAGTCTTAGAATAGAAGAGTAGTATGTCAGTGCCTATGGGTCGATTCATTTCTTACCTTAAGGCCAGAAAGATGATTTCCAAGGTGTATATCTATCATCTAGTTCGGGTTAAGGAATCCAGCTCCAAAACACAAACTCTTGAGTCAGTCCCAGTAGTAAATAAGTTCCCAGAAGATCTATTTGGAGTTCCTCCCTAAAGGGAAATCAACTTCGGAATTGATCTCCTTCCAGATACCCAGCATATTTCTATTCCTCCTTATAGAATGGCTCTAGCTGGGCTTAAGGAATTGAAAGAGTAGTTGAAAGACCTTCTAGATAAGGGCTTCATCAGACCTAGTATTTCCCCATAGGGTGCACCAGTGTTATTTGTGAAAAAGAAAGATGGTTTTCTCAGAACGTGCATTGACTATCGACAGTTGAACAAAGTCACAATCAAGAATAAATACCCTATCCTAGGATTGATGACTTGTTCGACCAACTTCAGGGTGCTAGCGATTTCACGATGATAGACCTCAGATCCGGTTATCATCAGCTCAGAGTCAGAGATAGTGACATCCCAAAAAAAACCTTCAAAAGTCAGTATGATCATTATGAATTTGTAGTTATGTCATTTGGACTAACCAATGCTCCTGCAACTTTAATTGATTTGATGAACTGGGTGTTCAAGCAGTATTTGGACTTGTTCGTTATCATCTTTATTACTGATGTCCTCATTTACTCTAGGAATGAGAAAGAACATGAGACTCACTTGAGGGTTGTCCTGCAAACTCTCAAAGATCGCTAGTGGTTCGCTAAGTTCAGCAAATGTGAGTTTTGGTTATAGTCAATCGCTTTTCTTAGTCATGTGGTATCTAGCGAAGGAATTCAAGTGGATTCTCATAAAATAGATGCAGTGAAATAATGGCCCAGAACCACCTCTCCAATTGATATCAAAAGTTTCTTGGGTCTAGTCGGTTATTACAGAAGACTTGTGGAAAGATTTTCATCCATAGCTTCGCCATTGACTAAGTTGACTCAGAAAAAAGGTTAAGTTTGAGTGGTTAGATGAGTGTGAGAAAAGCTTCTCAAAACTGAAAACTAGGTTGACTACAACTCCTAGTTTGACTTTACCAGAGGATTCAGAAGGTTATGTGATCTATTGTGATGCATCCAGAGTGGCCTAGGTTGTGTATTGATGCAGTAGGGTAAGGTTATAGCTTATGCTTCTAGACAGCTTAATGTTCATGAAAAGAACTATCCAACTCATAACCTCGAGCTTGCAGCCATAATATTTTCCCTAAAGATTTGGAGACATTAGTTGTATGTTGTTCACATAGATTTGTTCACAGACCATAAGAGCCTTCAATATGTGTTCACCCAGAAAGAGTTGAATTTTCGCCAGAGGAGATGGCTTGAATTCCTCAAGGACTATGATATGAATGTGCTTTACCATCCTGTAAGGACAAAGTAGTAGCCGATGCTCTTAGCAGACTATCTATGGGTAGTGTAGCGCATGTTGAGGAAGAAAGGAAGGAATAAGCAAAAGATGTTCACCGGCTTGCTCGCTTAGGAGTTTGTCTTATGAACATATCAGATGACGATGTGACCATTCAGAATGGCTCAGAATCTTCATTGGAAGTGGAGGTTAATGAAAGATAAGACAGTGATCCTATATTGCTTCAATTGAAGGGTGCATTTCATCAGCAGAAAGTTGAGGTTTTCTCCCAAGGGGGAGATGGTGTGCTTCGCTACCAGGGTCGTTTATGTGTTCCTGAAGTGGGTGAGTTGAGACAACAGATCCTTACAGAAGCCCATAACTCCAGGTATTCTATTAATCCAGGTGCCACTAAGATGTACTGTGATCTGCGGGAAGTCTTTTGGTGGATTGACATGAAGAGGGATATAGCACATTTTGTGGCTAAGTACCCTAATTGTCAACAGGTGAAGGTAGAACATCAGAAACCAGGAGATATGACTCAAGAGATCAACATTCCTACATGGAAGTCGGAAGTGATCAACATGGACTTCATTACAGGTTTACCTCGTACTCACAGACAACATGATTCCATTTAGGTTATACTAGACAGAGTTACTAAGTCCGCGCACTTTTTGGTTGTTAAGACTACAGATTTAGCGGAGGACTACGCCAAGCTTTACATTAATGAGACAGTCAGGCTGCATGGGGTTCCTTTGTCTATCATCTCAGATAGTGGCCCTAAGTTTACCTCTCATTTCAAGAAATCATTTCAGAAAGGTCTTGGTAGCCACGTTAACCTAAGTAGAACATTTCATCCATAGACGGACGGTCAGGCAGATCATATCATTAAGACTTTAGAGGACATGTTGAGAGCTTGCGTGATCAAAGTCAAGGGCAATTGGGATGATCACCTTCCTCTTAGAGATTTCACCTACAACAATAGCTACCATTCCAGCATTCAGATGGCCCCTTATGAGGCATTATATGGGCATAGATGTAGATATCCGATTGGTTGGTTTGAAGTAGGTGAAGAAACCTTGATAGGGTCAGATTCGGTTCATGATGCTGTGGAAAAAGTTTAGCTCATCATAGATAGACTTAAGACAGCCCAGAGTCGTCAGAAGTCCTATGCAGATGTAAGGAGAAGGGACTTGGAGTTCCAAGTCGATGATTGGGTTTTCCTAAAAATGTCACCTATGTAGGGGTGATGAGATTTGGAAAGAAAGAAAACATGAGTCCTAGATATCTAGGTCTTTACAAAATCTTGAAAAGGATTGGTAAAGTGGCTTATGAGTTAGAGTTGCCAGCAGAATTAGCAGCAGTTCATCCAGTATTTCACATTTCCTTGCTGAAGAAGTGTGTGGGTGATCCAACATGTATAGTACATTTAGAGAGTGTGGCTATAAAAGGTAGTCTCACTTAGGAAGATGTGTCAGTTGAAATTCTTGATTGTCAGGTTCAAAGGTTGAGTAACAAAGAAGTCGCCTCAGTTAAGATTTTGTGGAGGAGTCAGTCCGTTCAGGGAACTACTTGGGAAGCAGAAGCAACCATGAAGGCCAAGTATCCTCATCTCATTCCTTTCGATTCCATTCCAGATTTAGGTAATAGTTCCTCTCCAGTCTCCCAGTTTACTCTTGCGTAAATTCAGTCTTAGTATCATGTTCTTTCAGTTAGTCTTGCATTTTCAGCGTATTTGCATGTTCTTGGGACTCAGTTCAGTCAGCAATCAGTTTCTAGTATTTAATGGTAGGGTTGCAGCTCTTTCCCTTCATACTCAGCTAGCTTAGGCTTCATTTAAGGATGAATGTTCCCAAGGGGTAGATATTGTAACACCTCGGAAATCAAACTTAGAACTTTTAGCAGAAAACTAGCAGAAGCAGGTAAATCACGACAGGGTTCACGGACCGTGAAAGGAACCATGGTCCGTCGACCTATTTGTGGTTCACACCCAGCCAAAACAGGTGGACTACGGGAGCCTTCACAGGCCGTGGTCTTGATGGTGGGCCGTGGTGGCGTCCGTGGACTTGAGCCAGCAAACCACCTGCCCAAGTGAAGAACCACATCGGCCTTCACGGTCCGTGGTCCTTCACACTGGCCGTGGTAGGGCTTATGGTTGGACCACTCAGAACTAGTAGCTACTAGCAAAGGACCACGACCCACTTGACGGTCTATGGTCCCTCTGACGGTCCATCATAGGGCCCGTGGTCGGCCCTCATCAAATATTAAGTGGGGTCATTTTGGTCTTTTCCCCTATGCGTTGAACACCTAAACTACATTGTTTAATCCCTGAATTACGTATTTTTGTTCAGTTTAATTTTAGTAACTTAGTCAGAACCTACCTTAATCGATCATTCACAAAAATCAAGTGAAACATAGAGAAAGAAAAGAAGAAAGAGGTGACAGTCTTCCCAAGAACAACCAGCGGGTTCATTTCAAGTTTCATCCCAAAATCGAAGGATTTCTCTGTAGGTTTCGTCTCCAGGTATGTGGAATTTCACTGGTGGATTCCTTTCATCCACTAGGTCCCTAGATTACAGTTAGAATTTTGATTCCCTAAATATTGCTTAGACCTAGTTTCTAGAACTGCAGACAATTTTTATGATTTAGATGTTAGGGTATTCCTAATCATATTATTATGTTTTCGTAGTAATGTTGCTTAGTTTCTTGCATGAAATTTAGAACCCTAGTTGTGTAGATTTGTTTAGTTCATGAATTACACTAGCTAGGACAGATAAACAGATATACATGCCCCAAATTTCAAATGTTTAATTATTAGTATTTAATGTTGCATTTTTAGCCATCATGTCAGAATATTGAGCTATTCAGTTATATTTCAGTTATGTTGTACTGTACACATTTTCCAGTTGGGAGTAAGTTTAACACCGAGTTGGATTAGGGTCAGTCACTCTCATAGCCCCAGAACTATGTGCCTCCGTAGGTTTATAAGTCCCCTCTGTTGGCATCATATTTAGTGATCACGCCAATCATGACTCTATACCCTTGGCAAGGTATATTGTGTCATCTCGATGGGGCGTATACATCGGACTCCATGTTTAGCACACGTGGTTTAATGTCGGTTCATTGTAGCTCCCACTGTCAATTTCTAGTACATTGACCAGGTTCTCAATTACATTTCAGTATTCAGTTTCAGCATGTTTGTACTTGTTTGCTGCATTGATTTAGTTTATATTCAGTATATCTCAGTATCTTTATCATGTTCAGATTTTATCATTGCTCAGTAAGCTTGTTCAATTATATATTTGCTCCAATTTATCCTATCTTGCGTGCTCATTACATTTCAAGTACTGATGCATATTCTGCGCTACATCCTTTCATGATGTAGGTTCAGGTAATCAGCATATAGATCACGTGTAGATCGGTTCCCGATCCCTCTCAGCAGATTCAGTGGTGAGTCCTCATTTTTCGAGGTTGACATACATTTTTTCTATTTTATTCTTTTATTTTAGTTTCAGTTTTACTAGAGTTAGCTGGGGACATGTCCCAGCATCTCTAGTCAATTAGAAGCTTATTCAAACATAGGCAGTTTCAGATTTAGTTTGAGTTTGATCTTTCAGTTGTTATTAAACTCATAGTCTTTTATATATTCAAACTTAGATTGGGTATTCCCCATCATTTAGTTTATCTCATGTTTTAGCTTCTGCACAATATCTCTTATTTCAGTTTATCTTAGTATGCTTATGATATTTCATCTCAGGGTTAGCTTGGGGTCACTCGTTATACTAAGTCCTGTGTTTACGTCAAGGGGGCTCGGGGTATGACAAGTATAATACACATTGTGCTATTTTTTTCCTGACTGAGATTTTGTCCCACTGGGTTTTCCTGGAAAGATTTTTAATGAGGAAACAAATAATGCATATCAAAAGATATGTGTACTCTTTTCCCTTAATAGGATTTTTTCCCACTTGGTTTTTCCTTGTAAGGTTTTAACGAGGCTTATTATATATGGACATACAAAGGGGAGTGTTATACAATATTATGGTGTGGATGTACACTACGCCAAGAAGTTACTGTCACTATTTATCTTTATTACTTGCCTCCATTATGTATATAACCTCCACCTTTATGATCATCATTCTTGTAATCTTACACGTCCATAACCTCTTCCATTATCTTCATGATTAATGTCATGTTTATGACTAACCTTTACTATGGCTCTATGTAACACTATAAATAGAGGTATAAGAGTGCATATTATAAACACTTGAATTCTTGAAAGAATAAGAACAACTCCCATATCATGTCTCTTTGTTTCTATTGCTTTCATCTTCTATATTTCTTATCTTATTTTAATTTTATTTTACAACTATATATGGTTTCACGGTATGTGTGTGGCGGGTGTGTATCATATCATATAGTATACGTGTTATAAAATGGAATTAATATTACTAAACTAAGTTTTTTAGTAAATGATTATAATTGAAAAAAAATAGAAATTGTGTTTTTAAATGATTAATGCAGATTGTTATAGAGTTACTTGTTTTTTGAGATCAAAATAACCAGATATCATTGAAAAATTTCAAAATACATTCAAAGTTTAAATATGTGGAGAAAGTGGCATTTCTTTAGTAGTATTATACTGTAAAAAAAATTACAAACAAAATAGAAAAAAATATCAATATAAAAAAGGTCTCAATAGTCTTTTCTTTTAATATTATGACAATAAATGATGGACTCTATTTAAGTACAACTTTTCACTTAAATATTCATGCTTGAAATTTAGTATGTACATGACACTAATAACGATTACCATAAATATTTTAATATTTTATCTTTTATACGTAACATATATTGTTTAGATAAAAGATACTTCTATAGTGAATGTAGTGTTAAAAGTATAATGTTATATAGATAAATAAAATATAATATCAAAAATTAGATCTAAAGAAAATTAGGCTGTTACAGTGAAATGTTGTAAGAATGTATGTCACATATTTAGCTTGACCAATTCTTTGTTTTAGATATATGTATCTTAGTAGCATAATTTAATCTTAATGTAAGAACAACATCACATATGGTGAAAGATATTTTATTTTCTTATGTTTCTACCTTATCTTTGCAGAATTGTAGTCTTCTCCTTTTTTTTTGTCGCATACATATAATATAGTTGTTCTCTAATGAAAGTATCTAGTATCATGTATATAATAGAAGTTGTACCGTGATATAATATATTAAATTTTTTGAATGAAAAAATTGATTGATGAATAAAATTTAACGTATTATTTACAGAATCTTTAATTTGATTTAAAATTATTTTATGATCTATCACTATTTTCTTATATAATTTTATATAGCTAGCAATAAGTGTATCTCATGACATAACATTTTCTTAGATTAAAATGAACACAAAATAACAGAAAATTCATACTTCAAAAATTGTATACTCAATTAAAATATGCAAACAGAAAAACATATGGAACACAATTCATAGCTAATGAAGAAGGAAGATGAAATACATGTTCATGCTATACTCGCGCTAGTGTTACATTTGATTGAAATCTCTTGTCAACAAAACTTTACTTTCTCCGTTTACTTCTGTAACGACCTGATCCCGTCGTTATAGAAAATTCAATGGGGAAAGAATTGGGGCCAAAAAACTTTTAAGTAGTGACTTGAAAAATTCTATCCTAGTCCAGATTTGGATCAAATCTGAGTCATGTGAAGTATAGGGAAATCTGTTAATGAATGAGAGGTCTAATAAAAAAATTGATTACCTGAGCAGATACGACTATACAAAATCGAATTCAGACAAGTGGAACCCCCTGAAACTAACCTTAGCGTGAACGGGTAGTTTTTGAACATCATGGGTTGAAGGTGTGTTGTGAAATAGGGGTTTTGAACTCAAATTTTGAGGTTCTATCTCTGTGTAAGCCGTTGTGTCGGGATGGGGTCCGCCGTAGCGGCTCAGTCGCAAATTAGGTTGGGGAAAAACCCCAAAAATATTATTATTTTGCAATTTTCGTTCTTTAGAGCTAAGAAACGACCCCATGCGATTTGTTGGTAGTTTTCCACGACTTTTGGTACTAAAGGTAAGGATTTTACTCCGCTAATTCGCTTTTTCAATCCGTAGAACTTAGATTCATGGGTAATTATCGTTGGGGAGGATTTTGGCCTGAACTTGCTAGTGGAAAAAAGCCCTAGTTGCACCTTAGGATCATGGGTTTGTTCTTGGGTTATTGGGTTTGTAATAATCCTAGACCTTAATTTATTGATCATTGTGTATATTAATTGTTTGTAGACCTAGAACAAGCGGAAAGAACCCAGAAAGGGAGGATTCAAGTGCCTTAGGGGATTCAAGATTTTGTTTCAAGGTAGGTGATGGTTTGGCTTCATGTTTTGCGTGATGTATGTTGGTAATTGCTTCATTGTAATGCATTTATGTATGTGCATGAAGTCTTGTTGATCAAACCTATTGAAATTAGTATGAATGAACCAACATATGCCATGATTCAACACTTGATTGTATGCTTATGAGTATGTACATTGTGAGTGTGATTGTGATTGTGGTTGTGTTGAATGAATCGGGTGTCACGTTTCGACACACTAGTTTGGATTGGATTCCACATTCCGGCGCATATATGGGATCGGGTGTCATGTCTAACACACTAATTGGGATCGGGTGTCACGTTCCAGCACACTAATAGTTTGGGTATGGGTTCCATGAGAGGACCATTAATTTGTTATATCTACTTGTTATTGAGAATGTGGAATTGTACATTTCTCTTGAATTGATAACCGATGTATATATATATATTTTGTACATGTATGTGTTCACTTTGTTGTGATTGTTGGTATATGTTATGCTAACTGGAATAGCCGTATGATCCTACCTATACACTTTGATTGTGTATTGATACTGTACTTGCTCGTTCTTTGTTGAGTACAGGGCATCTGCAGGGGGCTATTGATAGACCTCAGCAAGGAGATTATTGATCGAGACTGGAATTCAAGGGTGAGCCAGTTCTTCCAGGCTGCCATGAGTTCTCCTTTTGCTTAGTCCATTTTCTTCGGACTTAGACTAGTACTCTAGATGTTAGTTTGTTTTGTTTAGGGGTTGTACCCCTTGTTCTCAGATTTGTCTTTAGTAGAGTTTTGGTATATTGACTTTCAGGCTCTATGCATTATTTTCCACAAATGTTTTGTTAGACTTTCGGAGTTTATGGGAACTCTAATTTATTTCTGCATTTAAACCTACTCTTGTATCTTTAAATGTATAGTCTTTTGATTAAGTTGCTTAGTTGGTTGTAGTAATGGTTCTCCCACCGGACGGTTAGTGTGGGTGTCAATGACGACGGTCTGTGACAACTTCTACTTACATATCTATTAAAAAAATATTTATCATCATGGCTATATTATCATATTATAAGTAAAACTTATAATCTATTTTTGAAATAGTGGATTTAACATCAAAACTAATAATTCAATAGACTACATTGGTGCCCGCTATTTTAGAAAAATTAGGAAGAAACTGCTTTGTTTGTGGGTAAAAGAATAAAAATTTGAAAACAACAAAGATGATCATGTTATTTTTCAAATTAAGTGGTGGCTTATAGCCTTTTATTACTGGAAAATAGACAAAAGAAGCAAAAGGGACTAGGCCCAAAACGTCCAATCCAAAATCTGAAACAAGACAAGGAAACAAAAAACAACAAAAAAAAAGAAGAAGGGGGAAAGACAAAACCCTCCTACAATCAAGACACCACTGTCTCTAAATCTTCCGTTATCAATGGTGGACCTCCGTCAACCTCTTCTCGACTCCGGCGGCAATGGTGGACCTACATCAAAGATCCTTGTGCAAATAATGAGATAGGAGTTAGACCTTACTCACTGTGGAACTAGAGATGCATATCATGGAACTAGAGACACATATCACTATGGAACAAAGATGATCATGTGCCTTCTTGTATTTGTTTATTATTATTGATTCTTTCACAACTTGATCTATTAATTTTATTAGAAAAAATAATATTCAGTGTGTGTATTTGTCATTGTTCACTCGCTATGTGAACACTAATAATTCAATTCTCTCTTGAATGAAAAGACAAAAGAAATTAATTGAAGAAACAAAACAAGTAAAATAAATGAAAATTCTCGCACACTATGTATAGAAGTTTTTTGTGTGAAACAAAGTTCACAGTTAAATGCATATTTCTCTATTTTTTTTCTTATTTAATAGAAAAGCCAATACCTAAATTTCCATGCTAAGAACTTCGGCGAACCATATGCATGGATTGTAGATGAATCATTTATGAAAAATTTAAATGATCTCAAATTGTATCAGAAAAGAGATCTCAAATAATTTATAAGAAGTGAATGACTGTGATTTATGATCAAAGTAACATTAAGGTTGAAACTATTGCGACTATTCATAGTAAATAAGTTTTTTTTAATAAATAAAATATGTTTGTTAATTTAAATGATATTAATGTTCTAAAGTGATACAAACAATATTGAGTGATTAAAATAGTAAGAGGAGAATATGAGTGCGAATTGATGAATGATTTTCTACAATTTATTCACCAACTCATTCTTATGTGGTACCTTGAATTTTATTTATTTTTGAACTTAATAAATTGTTGCAAAAAACATTGAGATTTTTTAAGAAGAAGAAGAGTAGAAAACTTTAAAAAGTGAGAGGAAACTCTTCTATTTATAGGTAAGAAAGTAGAATGAATAGGTACCTTATCAGAAAAGTCATAACCTTTCGAAAAAGTCAATGCTCATCGGAAAAGTCACAACCCTTTGAAAAGTCACAACTCATCGGAATAGGCATAACCCTTTGGAAAAGACACAACCATTACAACCCTTAAAAAAAATCGGAACTCATTTAAAATGACACAACCCCTCAAAAAGGTCACAACCCTTCGAAAAAGTCACAACTCATTGAAAAAGTCACAAGTCTTTAATTTGAAAAGGTATCTAGTTTTAATATATTATAATTAATTAAACAAATAAATAAAGTAAATTGAGTATTTTTAATTGGGGGTATTATAGTAATTTGACATTTAGGTTTGGGGTTCATGTTTTTAAGGTACTATCGATAGATAGATATAGATAGATATAGCTATATATTAGATATATATATATATGAGGATCCTTATCCCCATGATGTGGCGCTTTATGAAATTAAGATGACCATTTATCTATTTTATTATTTTACATCCGTGATGTGGTGCTCTCTAAAATTAAGATGACCATTTATCATTTTTTTTATTTTAGAATGTGGATCTGTGAAATTAAGATGACCATTTATCTATTTTCTTCTTTTATACCGGTGATGTGGCGCTCTCTAAAACTAAGATGAATATTTATCTATTTTCTTAATTTAGAATGTAGTTCTTCTAAATTAAGATGATCATTTATTTATTTTCTTATTTTTATGCTGGTGATGTGACACTCTCTAAATTAAGGTGACTATTTATATATTTTCTTATTTTAGAATCTGGCAATCTCTCAAATTAAGATGACCATTTATCTATTTTCTTATTTTAGATTGGTTCGTGGTACCATCCGATACATTCAGATTCACTTCAAAAGTGATGCTTTTATAACAATCTCCTCATTTTATTTCCCTATAAAACGTTCACAAAATAATATTTTTTAGTCCAAAACTACGCAAACAACAATAACAAAAAAAAACATAGAATCAAGTATCTTTTCAATTTTTTCACAAACTTTATTTGTTATTACTTGTTGTGTCATCAAACTAACATTTAATATTTTTTTTCTTTCTTTAATTTCTTTATTTTTGCCTATATACTACAATCATCATTTTATTATTTGTGAAAGTTAATTAGGGGCAAACATCATATTCAGTTTAACAAACTTAACTTTTCAATAGTGAGACACTAATACAGAAAATTGCAATTTCCACTTTTCTCATATAGTATATCGTGATGGTATTGAAAAAAAAAAGTGTCTAAAGAATAGATTAAATTTTGAATAAATGAATGTATAAAATACAAGTTCATATGTTCTACAAGAAAACATTTTATATTGGATCTGCAATGTTTGGCCCGTATTGATTTTGTAATGTTTAATTTGATACAACAATAATACTACTAATGAACTAGATAACATTTATTTGTTATCAAAAAATATATATATATATATATCAAATAAAATTAATGGAAATTATATCTTATGGATATTTGGCAACATGAATCTTGCATAGCTTCTTATTTCAAATTAATTAAGTAGGTATGACTTCATCAACAAGATCTACTTCAATTGAGAAAACTTCTCTCAAGATACAAACAATGTATGTTTTTCTTATTTGGGATTCTATCCATGTATAAAGTTGTCTTTGTTTTCATTTTGTGTTTTCAATTAATTCAAATATGTGCAAATCAATTATATATATTTTATTCTGTGATGATAATATGCTTATTTTTCTTTATTTGGATATATGAAGAACAAGAGCAGCAGTAATGAAGAAAACACTTGTTTAACCAATCCCAATCGCGTTGAGAATGATTTCACTCCTTCTACTTTTTCAAGTTATATCTCTCATCTTCACTATGTTTGAAATCATAACTTTTTTTTATTTATTTGGTTTAAAATTCTTACTAATAACTGAGTCATTAAAATATAAATGCAGAACTTGGCACAATACAATTGACTGACTCAATGTGCTTGGTTGTTGATTTACCCATACATGGAGCTCAATTACATCCTTCTCAAAGGGATAGATTAACCAATGACCAAGAATAGAATGGCGATCCAAAGGAGGTATTAGATGAAAAGTAAAAAACAGAGTCAACAGAAGAAAAAGAGGTTGCTACAAAACAAAAGGCACAAGTAGAAGAGAACATCCGGATCTTATCCAATGCCTCTTAAAACAAGAAAGATCAAGTGCCTACAGAAAAAGGCATTCATCAACATCAACCCTTAATTCATATTGGGATGGACTCTTATCCAAGTTCAATGTACTCTAGTAAGAAAGAAAACACATATATTATATATATGGTGTTTGAAGTCATAACCCTTTTTATTTACTAGGTTCAAAATACATATTTATAACAAAGTTTTTAAAATATAATACAGGATCTCCTTGGATACGATTGACCGTTGATCTGCCCATACATGAACCTCAATTACATCCTTCTCTAGGGTCGAAACAAGAATGGATCTATGAATAATCAAGCACCAAAGAGTGAGCCAAACGAAGTTTTCAAGGAGAAAGCAAAAAAAGATGTAGCAAAAGAAAGAGATGTTCTTGTTGCTGAAAAACAACAAAAGCAAGTACAAATACAAGAGAACATCCTGATCATGGCTCAACGATTGTGTTATGTGGTTGGTGATTGATCACGCACATACACTCCACGTAAGCAGTTGTGTGATGTGTTTGGTGATCCATCACAGACATCACGACGAATTAGAATGACCAATGTTGTTTCTACTGTAAACCTAGAGGAGGGTGTTGGGGATAATATTGCAGATGAACAACAATCACAAGTAGGTGAGGCTCCGGATGCTTGTGTAGAATCATCTTGTACTTCAGCTATACGTGACAATGTGGTGAAGTACCATTGTCCAGATCTCAACTTTCTTCCACCAAAGGAAGAGGATGAAGATGATGAAGGTTACTATTATTAATCAAAACTTGAACAATTTAATTTAGTATTTTTTTTAATTTTTTTTCTGTGTTTATGGTATTGAACTATCGACCATTGCCATACTTTCAAGTTCTTCTTATATTTTGTTTTATGGATATTTTGTAGTGTTTTTCTTATAGCATCTACATTCATTTTTTCTCTTTTGCTTCAATATAATATATTCTGTGTTTTTTTATATAATTACTAAGGAACAAGGTAATGAGCACTATACAGGAAGTGATTGGTGTATTCGAGATGGCTTCAAGAATGGGAACGCTATAGAGAACTTACGTATCATCACTAAAGTTTTAACTATATATACAAATTTGAGTGTTCACTTCTTCTAATATTGATGCAAATTTATTTTAATCTATCCTAAATTAATTATCTCTTGCTTGTTATCTCAAATACATCTGATGAAAGCTTTTGAAGGTAAAAATGCTTCAATTTTCTTTATATAAATTGTAGTATAATGATGCTTTGAAGCTCTTAATTTGACTATACTATTACTTTTATGAAATTATTTAATACTAAGGGTTAGTATGAGTAAAAACTTATAAAACTTTCTTGATAAGTATTATAAACTGCACAGGTCCTAAGGCCACACTAATTCTTGACAACGCTTGAAAATAATTATAAAACTTTCTTGATAGGTATTATTCTTTTATCTTTCTCCACGAATGATAAATTCACTCCATCATTCACTAACTGAAATTTATAGATAAAATATTTAAAGACTCTAAATTTAATGCATTTTCTTTAGATTTTCTAATTTATTATAAGTAGCCCTAATTATCCCCTGAACTTGCTTATTTAATAGTCTTTGCATCCCTTAAATATCGATGAAACAAACACTATCAAATAGGCAGATTTAGGGGGTGATTTAAACTACTGATAGTTTAGAAAGAATATGGAGAAAATGCATTGGAAGTCTACGGATATTCTGCCACATTTAAGTCATTCTAATAATTAGTGGTCATCAAAAACCTAAAAGGAATATATCATTTGATATATGTAATATATAAGTTTAAGTTAGATACATCATTGGCGTAATTTCTTAACACTGTCAGCTATGTCATCTAAAATATATCTACAATAGAGTAATGTATTTATGAGATGTGACCTAATCCAATGATATTAAAATTCACTACATTGACTCTTGGAAGAAAAAGGAAGCCTCTTAAGCTATGAATCATTGTCTATAACTGAACTTCAGACAATTTGAATGATAACATCATCATGAAAATATATATATCGCGGTAAATTTTTTATTGAGATGTGAATAAATTATGATATCTTATATATGTTAGAAAAACAGATGAAGATTAATGAAAAAAGCCAAAGAAATTTAGACACGTTCAGATATTATTCGTGTCTCAAATGATCAATTGTCTATTTATGAGATCATGCAGACAACATTCCTTTAACAATACAATAAGCATGTTATCAAGTTGAATTAGAAGTGATCAATTTGAACTTAAATGAAGTCTCTATTTATAGAGAACATGCATAGCTCAATAAATTTTAAATTGCACTTATCATAAAATGTAACACTCCAGATTCAAGAAAGATCCAAATAGCAGATTTTCAAAATTTTAGGTGCCACCGACGGAGGCCAAACCACGGCCCGTAGGTATGGTCCGTAAGTTGGCCACCCAGAACCTCCATAAAATCACGACCCATGATAGGACCTATGGACCGTTGGTAGGTCCACAGTCTGTGGTCCAGGGTTCGTGGATCGCTACCCCAAATCCAATCCCAGACGCCAAACGACGCTCTAGCAGGACGGACCGTCGGTTCGTCCACAATCCATAGGTTATGGTCCATCGCTGGTTGTTCGGCAGTTAGCTTAGGGGTAATTGGGTCTTTTTCTAATTATTCTACCCCTAAACGAAGTCGTTTTACTCAGTTTAAGCCTAATGATCTAGTCAGAACCTACCCAAAACCATTATTCACCAAAAATCATCCAAACTTAAAGCAAAAAGGAGAAAAAAGATACGCTACTTTCCAAGAACAATCATAAGGTTTGCTTTAAGTTTCAGCCTCGAAATCGAAGGATTTCTTCGTAGATTTTGTCACCAGGTATGTGGGATTTCACTAACGGGTTCCTTTCATCCACTAGGTCCCTAGAAATCAGTTAGTTCTTTGATTCTCCATATCTTGTTTAGACCCAGGGTTTCTAAAACCTTGGATATTTTTTGTATTTTAGATTTTTTAGTATCCTAAATCGAAATAGCATGTTTCTTGGAAAGTTTGTTTAATTCCTTGTATGAAATTCAAAACCCTAGTTGTGAAGATTTTCTAGTTCATGATCACACTTGCTAGGTCAGTTAAATAGATAATCATGCTCCAGATTTCGAATGTTACATTATCAGTATATAAATGTTGCATTCTCAGATTGCATGTTAGTATTTTGAGCTATTTAGTATTCAGCATTTCAGTTATAATTGTGTCATACACATATTTAGTTGGGACTAGAATTAGCACCGAGTTGGACTAGGGCTCAGCGTACCCTTATAGTCCCAAAACCACGTGCCTTTGTAGGAGTATACGTCCCCTCTGTTGGGCATCAGATTTAGTGATCATGCCAGTCATGCCTTTATACCCCTTGGCAAGGTATATTGGGTCATTTTGATGGGGTGTATACATCGGATTCCACGTTTAGCTCATGTGGTTTATGTCGATTAATAGTAGCTCCCACAGTCACACTCTTAGTACATTTGACCAAGTTTTCAATATATACTTCAGCATTCAGTTCAACATGTTATTTTCAGGATTAGTACTTGGTTATTGCATTCAGCTTAGATTTTCAGTTATGTTTCAGTATTTACATTCTTGCTCAGTTTATGTCATTGCTCGTTATGCTTTGTTCAGCTTATATATATTTGTTCAACTTAGTATCTATGTCATGCATGCTCAGTACATTCAAAGTACTGAAACATACTCTGCGCTACATCCTTTCATTATGTAGGTTCAGGTACTCAGCATCCAGATCGCGCTTAGATTGGTTCTCGTTCCGTATTCAACAACTTCAATGATGAGTCCTCATACTTTGAGGACAACAGACATGCTTTTAATTGTAGTCTTTTTATTCAGTTTTCAATTTTGTTAGAGTTAGTTGGGGGTAATAGCCCAACAACTCAACTAAGTTAGAGGCTTTTCAGACATAGTAGTAGAATCAACTTGAATTGTTAAGTTTATCTTTTAATTTTTATGTCACGCACCGAGCCTACACCCTGGGCAGGACTGGTACTCGAGAACCACTGTTGGCCCCAAGAGAACCCTTGGCCTGGCTTACTTACTCACGGAAAACTTTAAGCATTAAGAAAAGAACTCAAATGCAAGATAATTCAACTGTCTCAAACTAAACTCATAATGTTTTAGAAATAAACATTTAACTTAGCCAAAGTGGCAACTCAAATCTGAACATAAGCCAATAACAAAGTAAAGAAAAATGAACTAACTGACTATCTATCTATGAAGCTTCTAATAACTGAGATGGATGTCGGGACAAGACCCACGGCATCCTAATGAACTAAATACCGAAAAGCAATACAAAGGGATCCTCCGGAAGCAAAGAGGCTCACCAACAAACTCTGGAGCTCAACTAGAATTAAAGATGCGCTGGATGCTGATCCTAGTTACATGTGTCTGAATCATTAAAAGATGCAGAACAAATGGAATCAGTACATTGAATGTACGAGTATGCGAGGGGAATTCTAAAACAAGACATAAGATTGAAAGGAACTGAAAGAACATACTTGGGCTCAACTCAACTCAACGTAACTCAACTTAACTCAGTTCAATATAAAGCAATATAAAGAAAAGCTTTTAAGACATGGATAACAACTCTGTGTATTTAGAAATACAATAGTAACTCTGAATGTATGCAAAGATATAATATAAACTCTGAATGTATATAAAAATACAATTACCTCTGTGTATATAAGAATACAAAATACTGTTGTGGGAGTTTCTCCAACCGACAACCATCACTTAAGAGCTATTGTGATGATATATCGTTTTGTCTTACACTGCCAGGGCCATCCTATACCTTGCCAAGGGCATAAAACCTAACTACTAAGTGGATCCACTAGTCTATGCTAAAAAGCACTAAGGAATCATCTAAAAAGTATGACCTTTTTCTACCCATTATGGCTACATGTTTTATGGGGGATGGGAGTTGTCTCAACTCTCCCCCATATCGGTGCTCAATACTACTCCAAAAATATAATACTAGCTCTTATGTTTAAAACATACTTATTTTTGTGGTTTAAGATAATTGCTCAAAACTTAGTTCAAAGGCTATCTTGGAAATCAAAGTTTCCCCTCTTGCTTAATTGTGAAAGCATTTACTCTTTTCTGAAAATTAGCTCAAAGGCTCTTTGAAAATCTCAGTTTACTTTCTTATTTAAATGTGAAAACATTTTAAACTCCTTGGGAATACATAGTCCCGATATACTCTTTTGAAGAAATGAGCTTCAAATCTTTTACTTTTTACTCAACTCAAAACTCACGTCTTAAAACAAAGTTACAACTTTGTAAAAGACTTTTTGGAAGACTCTATGAACTTCTCTTGACTTGGCTCTTAACTTATCTTGACTTGACTCTTAACTTATCTTGACTCGACTCTTAACTTTTCTTGAATTGAATTATGAATTCAAGGATTGTGATTTGTGACAGGAAAGATATCATGATGTTTAGGAGTGTTTTTAGATAGTTAAGCATGTGAAACGACCAAGAAATCACCGTTTAGAAGCAAGTTCGCGACGCGGAGATGCATTTCATTATTTGGTCGCGAAATAAATTTTGAGGCAGAACGGTTCGTGACCACTCTGCAACGCGGAGAAAATTTGGTCAATCCTAAGGAACCGGTCCGCGACGCGGACCTGGTACCCAGATTCTGCCAACTTTTTCCTTCTTCGTTTTCTGACCCCAATTCGCCTAAACTCGGTTCTTTTTCTAAAATTCCCTTTAGATTCAGATACAAAGTGTATGTACACAAGAATCTAACTCAAAAAAACTCTAACAATTGACCTTAAACTCTCAAGAACTTCTCAATCTCATCCCAAATTCAAGAATGAAAGCAATTCAAGAACACAACTCAAGAACATCAAAGTCTCAATCTTTTAGGATGAACATCATACTGAAATAAACATGTTTAGCGTGTGGGTGAACGAACCCAACACTATGTGAACTCACATACCTCGTAGGGATCACCCCTTGACTAAATCCACAAGCGATTCTTGAAGATCTTGATGATTCTTGCTCCTTCTCCTCTTTTCTCCTCTTTTTTTTCTCTTCTCTAAAAGCCTAACTCAATATGGTAAAAGCGTAAACTAAATCCTATCAGTTTAGAAACCAATTAATTACCAAAAAACGAAATTAAGTCACGGGGTATGTAAAAGACCAAAGTACCCTTCTAAATCCGGTTTTGACTTTCCTTATCTAGATAGCCCAACTTCAATTGGGAATATTTCCCTCATACGAACTCGAAATTGTGCAAATTTAGCGGAGTTGGAAAGATATTTCAAAGATCTTTTCTACGGTATCTTGTATCACACCTAAATCATCCTGAGCTAGGAGTTATGGCCGTTTGAAATTTACCCAAAACTCATACTTAACTTAATTTTTATCAAATTTTCAGATTTTCATTCTTTCCAAAAATGACTCTTTCTAATTCTAAGTCTTTCTAGTAGCGAGGTGTTACAATATCTCTCCCTTGGGAACATCCTTCCTCGAATGAGACTACTCTTAGTAGGCTAGGGTGTAACATCTAGCACCTAGCTCAAACACCCAAATGGAATCCATTAGTCAAACTCCTAACCGAGCAAGTATATGCATATCTCTCGCTAGCTCTTTCTTAGCTTCCTCAATATGGGTGGCATTACCCATAGAAAATTTGCTCAAGTCATCAGCAACAACACTAGAATTACCTGGGTGATAAAGAATGATCATGTTATAATCCTTGAGTAATTCTAACCACCTCCTTTGTCTGAGATTAAACTATTTCTGATTAAAAATATACTGAAGACTATTGTGACCAGTTAACACATCCACATGAACACCATAAAGATAGTGACGCCATATTTTCAAAGCAAATACTACGGCAGCCAACTCTAGATCATGGGTTGGGTAATTTTTCTCGTGAACTTTCAACTGTCTGGAGGAATAAGCTATAACTTTGTCATTTTACATTAACACACAACCCAAACCAACTCTAGACGCATCATAATATACGACAAAACCTTGAGTACCTTCTGGTAAGGTCAACACTACGGCAGTAGTTAACCTCTTCTTTAATTCCTGAAAGTTTTTCTCACAAGATTCAGATCATTGAGATTTCACTGTCTTCTGAATTAACTTGGTCAAAAGGGATGAAATAGTTGAGAACCCCTCTACAAGCATTCGATAATAGCAGCCAAACTTAAGAAACTCCTAATGTCAGTTGGAGATGTGGGTCTAGGCCAATTCTGCACTGCCTCTATTTTCTTAGTATCAACTTTCATTCCCTCTCGAGACACAATGTGGCCTAAGAATGCCACAGACTCAAGCCAAAACTCACACTTAGAGAACTTGGCATACAACTCTCTATCATTTAGAGTTTGGAGAACTATTCTGAGATGGCTAGCATGATCTTCCTCATTCCTCGAATAGATTAGTATGTCATCAATGAATACGATAACAAACATATCTAAATAAGGCTTGAATACTCTATTTATAAGGTCCATGAATGCTGCAGGCGCATCGGTCAAACCAAAGGACATAACTAGGAACTCATAATGACTATAACGGGTCCTGAATGATATCTTTGGAATATTACATTCCCTTACCCTCAACTAATGGTAACCAAAACTGAGATCTATCTTCGAGAAACAAGTAGCACCCTGAAGTTGATCAAAAATATCATCAACTCTCAGAATAGGGTACTTATTCTTGATAGTAACCTTGTTCAACTGTCGGTAATCTATAAACATCCTAAGGGAACCACCTTTCTTCCTCACAAATAAGACCGGAGTGCCCCAAGGTGAGACGCTTGGTCAACTGAAACCTTTCTCTAGGAGATCTTTCAACTGCTCTTTAAACTCTTTTAACTCTGCTGGAGCCATTCTATATGGAGAAATAGATATAGGAAGAGTATCTGGAAGAATATCTATGCCGAAGTCTATTTTCCTCTCAGGAGGGACTCCGGGAAGATTATCTGGAAACACTTCTGGAAACTTTTTTACTACCGGAACTAACTGAATATGAGGTATCTCAACACTAGAGTCATTAACTCGGACCAAGTGATAGACACACCCCTTAGAAACTAACTTCCTTGCCTTAAGGTACGAAACGAAACGACCCTTAGGCACTGCTGAACTATTCTTCCACTCTAAGACTAGATCATTTAAAAACTGAAACTTGACAACTCGAGTTTTACAATCAACTGAGGCATAACAGGCATGAAGCCAGTCCACACCAAGTATGACAGCAAAATCTATTATGTCTAACTCAACTAAATGAGCCATGGTATTCTTGTGATTGACGAAAATGGGACAATCACGATATACTCTCTCTACTAGAATAGACTCACCAACAAGTGTAGAAACACTGAAGGGCTCCCTAAGTTGCTAAAAAAGAACATTAAAATTCATCGCAACATACGCAGTTACAAAGGATATTTCTTTCCTGGATCTAGCAAGGCATAAACATAGAAATTAAATACTTGGATCATACCAGTCACAATATCTGGCGAATCCTCTTGCTCTTGGCGATTAGCGATGGCATAAAGACGGTTTGATCCTCCACCTGCCCCTATAGTAGCTCCTCTAGATACAGTTTTGTCTGGTGGGGCAACTGAAGAAGACTGGGCTCTATTGCCCCCATTACCATTACCTTGCTTGTTCTTTGGACACTCTTGCATGACATGACCATTTTGGCCACACTTGAAACATCCAATGGAGCCATCACGACGCATCCCTAAGTGGTTCCTACCACTCTTACCACATGCATGAATCTTAGTACCCCCTTGTGCGATATTACCTTTCGACTGTGCAGGTCTAGCTCTGAAATTCGGGGAATTCTGATTATTGTACTCACATTTGTTTCTATGTGCAGGTGCACTAGCAAATGATAGAGCATGTCCTTTCTGCTTATGTTGGAAAGAAGACCGGTTCGCATTACTCTTTTGCTGCCCGGATTCTTATTCTGTGACCACTCTGCGATGCGGAGAAAATTTGGTCAATCCTAAGGAACCGGTCTGTGACGCGGATCTAGTATTCAGATTCTGCCAACTTTTTTCTTCTTCATTTTCTGACCCCAATTCACCTAAACTTGGTTCTTTTTCTCAAATTCCCTTTAGATTCAGATACAGAGTGTATGTACACAAGAATCTAACTCAAAACAACTCTAACAATCGACCTTAAACTCTCAAGAACTCCTCAATCTCATCCCAAATTCAAGAACAAAAGCAATTCAAGAACACAACTTAAGAGCATCAAAGTTTCAATCTTTTAGGACAAAAATCATACTGAAATAAACATGTTTGGCGCGTGGGTAAGCGAATCCAACACTATGTGAACTCACATGCCTCGTAGGGATCACCCCTTGATGAAATCTACAAGCGATTCTTGAAGACGATTCTTGTTCCTTCTCTTCTTTTCTCCTCTTCTTTTCCTATTCTCTAAAACCCTAACTCAATATGGTAAAAGAGTAAACTGAATTCTATCAGTTTAGACCCCAATTAATTACCAAAATATGAAATTAAGTCATGGGGTATGGAAAAGACCAAAGTACCCTTTTAAAATTCAGTTTTGACTTTCCTTATCTAGACAACCCAATTTCAAATGGGTATATCTCGCTCCTACAAACTCGAAATAGCACAAATTTGGCGGCGTTGGAATGATAATTCAAAGATATTTCTTACGGTATCTTGTAGTACACCTAACTCATTCTGAGATAGGATTTATGGTCATTTGGAATGGACCCAAAACTCATACTTAACGTAATTTTTGTCAAATTTTCAGATTTTCATTCTTTCCAAAAATGACTCTTTCTAATTCTAAGTCTTTCTAGTAGCGGGGTGTTACATGTTATTAAGCTCTTAGTATGTTTTATACACTAAGATTGGTTGGGTTTTTCCCACTTTCAGTTATCCATTATTTTAGTTTTCGCACAATGCATGTCTTATTCAGTTATTCTCAGTATGCCTGATTTATGTCAGACATAGGGTTAGCTTGGGGTCACTCGTGATCCAAGGTCCTGTGTTTCCCAAGGGGGTAGCCTAGGGACGTGGCATAAAATATTGCAGAATATGATTTTCATTGAAAATGAGTTTTTTTTTAAAAAAAAACTAGTCTCACTCATTCTACCTTTCCACCATATGATATTACTTGAATAAAAAAAATCACTTATCGTATTTATTTTTTCAGAAATACAATCATTTAGAGATATAATTCAGTGTTTAGGAAAATGATACGATTTCTTAATATTTTTAAATTAGGACATCATCAAATTAAAATTTTATGTTTGAAATGGAAGAGTATTAGAGAATTTTATGAGATAAAATTTAGGAGGATCCGTTCTTTCTAAGTGAATGAAAAGTTTTAAAATAATTATGAGACCCAAAATGGGATAATCTCTCATATGGTATTCAATCACGAGTTATTCCCTCAAAAGTCACATAGTATTTCTTTATAATTTAAAAGTTATTCAAATATAAATATTTTATCTACAAAGTAACAAAATCTATTTAATTCATTTTTTCATTAAAATGTGGTGGAATATATTTTTTATTTAATACCATTTTTTTAAATAATAGGATATTTATTTAAACTATTTAATGACCCAACCCACTAAAAGTATTATAATATTAACCATTTTATTTATTCATTCATTTTTATTTAACCTATTTATTTCAGGCAAATTACTTTTACATTTTTACATTACTATTAAAGAAAAAATTCAACCTTTAAAGGGCAACATAATGAGCGTTCAACTTTGTTAGTCTAGTTTTGTATTTAATATTACTTTCTTGGGCTTCAAATTTTAATCAAGTACAAGAGAAATAAAAACGAGCTCAAATATGAATCGAAGTTGATACAAATGATTAATATAATAAAATCCTGATTAATAATATTTTTGAATTATGATATACTAATTGTTATTTTGTTAAAGAAAAAATTAAACAATATATCATTCTATTTCAGTATGTTTTTCATTTGTTTTCCTTGACCATAAGTGAACCAAAATATATTACCATTGATGTGGACTCTATAAATGATAATAAGAAAATATTATACTCCCTCTATTCCATATTAATTGAATTTGTGAGGCAATGCACACTTATTATGAAAAACATCCAATGACATAATTTAAATCATACTTTCCACTATTGTCCCTTGTGAAATCATAAATATAACTTTACAAGTAGTGTAACTTATCTACTAGAAAAACATCAAACTTCATTAAAGGAAAAGACAAATATGAAAAAATTTAAAACATACATCTTAAACATTGAACAAGTCAATTATTTTGATCAATGAAAAAAAAGGCCCACATATTATATTAATATGGAATAGAGGGAGTAATAATTTTTATATTTAAATATTCTTACATTTTGGATGTAACTCAATTATTTATGTAATAATTCGTAATTAAATGTTTTGGAATCAATTTTAACAAACTATAAATTTTAATAAATGTATATAGCAAATCAAATTAATGGCAAAACAATACTGAGAGTTATAAATAGGACTCCTACATTACCAATCTCTCTCATCCCAACACTCATTTAGCAACACTAATCGTGCTTAGCTTTTTTCATTCAAATTAATTAAGCAACTATGACTTAATCAAGAGATGTAGCAATAGTGCTTCAGTTAGGAAAATGTTTGCTAATGAATAAAACAAGGTAAGTTTTCCTAATTTGATTATCTAATGATGCTACATAGGATCTACCTATCTATGTAGAAATTAAATTTCTTTTTGTTTTCATTTTGTTTTCAATTAATTCAAATATCTGCAAAACCAGAAAAAGAATACACTAGTAACGGCCCGTTTGGCCATGCGATATGGAATTACGATATGCAATCGTGATATGATATCAAAATATTAAATCATGAGATGAAGTTGAAGTTTTGTTTAGACATGCGATATGAAATTTTTGTGTTTTATACTTTCTCATTAACATAAGAATCTCATAAGTTGTAAAACTATTAAAATAACCCCAATTATTTATTCAGTCTTACCAAATAAACAAAAAATTATAAATCACATTAGTAATAAATTATTGCAAAGCTATTTGTTCTCCACTTAATTAACTGTTTTATCTAACTTTAATTAATCAAACTTTAATTCAATAAAAAATATTGAACATAAATTTTAGTGTACTAGTATTTAATATAATCCTCCCACATAGTACGAACAATCTTCTCACATTGAACTTACATTTCTCGATCATATGAATGAGAATACGAACCAACATTGTTACTTTGAGCCATTTGTTGGTTAATATCATTCACAACTATATTTTCATGCTCATAGAAAATAAATATCTCATCACTCCTTTGATATTGTCACAACCCAAAAATGGATGTGATGGCACAAAGACAAGTCAGCCTACCACCCAACCATTTTGATAAAGTGACGAAATAAAATAAAAATAGAAGTTAAATAAAAATTACTAATACGGATACAAAGTCAACTTAAATAAATCCCCAAAATCTGGTTGTCACGTGCACAAGCCTCTAATGTATTATAATAGATTTGAAAGGAAAACACAAGTCGCAAATGATATTGTCTCCAAAGCAAAACAAAACATAAATAGGAGTAAGAAGGTCCGCTAAGATGACAAACAACTACCTCACAAATCTCCACAGTAAGCCTCGGAAAAGAAGAGAATAGAAGGTATCACGAAGATCCGGGCTCGTAACCTACAAAAATATAGAAGCAAGGGGTGAGTACAAAACCACACGGTACTTAGCAAGTAAACTTCTAAACACAAGCTAAGGTAATAGAATACGGGTACTCCTACCACCCCATCCGAACCTCCACAACTACAACCTGCATAAAACTAGCCCAACATAACAGTTCACAGTTTACATAGCACACAACTCAACACCAACACTCTAACAATTACATATCCTCAACAAGAAACTCAATATTCATCAATCACAACTTCCGTAGAAAGGCACTCACAAGACCAACAACACACAAGATCAAGTTTATCATTGATAAAGATGTGCAATGCAATGAAAGATAATGTCAAGTATAGTGATGCATGTCTGACCTAACGATAAACACTCATTGTCTGTCAGTCTGGGACCCATGGGGGACATTTATGTCCATGCATCTATCGCAGTGTGCGACACGACCCTCGATATATAGTATTTGTCACGATGCGCGACATGTCCCTTGATATAAAGTATCCATCACGACGTGCGACACATCAATCAAAATATAGTATCCATTGCGGTGCGCGACACGTCCTTTAAAATGGTACATCCTGTCATGACCCGAGCATACACCATGGATGTGGCCGGCACTCAAGACCATTGCTGGTCCCCAAGCGAACCCTCATTCTGGCTGACTACAAGTGTAAGAATAACTCAAGCATACAAAGCTTAAAAACTGAATAAAATTCTATAAACTCAACTTTGCAAATCTTTAACTAATATGAACAACTCAGAATAAAAATAATATATTCAACTTGCCATAAAATAGGCAACTTAAGTCTTTATAATATTTAACAAAATAAATGAAGAAGACATTATGAAACTCTATTGTCTATCTATGAAGTCTCTAAATGACAAAGATGGAAATCGGGACAAAACCCACGACATCCTGACAAATTTAAAAAGTAAATGGAATCCTCTGGAAGCAAGGAGGCTCACCATAGCTAACTCGATCTCCAAGTACTATCAACAAAGCTCATGTTGATGATCCTGAATACCTGAATCTACATCATGAAAAGATGCAGGCCAAATGGCCTAGTGCGTGGAATGTACGAGCATGTAAGGGGAATTCTAAAGCCTAACATAGGCTTGAAACTTGATAAAAAGGGAAACATACTTACCTCTTCTCCAACTTACTCAACTCAAGGAATGCTCAAGGGTACTCAGAACTACTAAAACTTACTCAAACTTACTCAACTCAGAAGTACTCAAGGATAAGATACTCAACTCGAAAGACTCAACTCATGATACTCAAGGATAAAGCAATAGTAAAAGATGCAATATATATATATATATATATATATATATATCGAAAGCTGTAAAACTGTAGATAGCAACTCAATGTATTGAAAAATACAATAATACTCAATGTTTATATAAAAATACAATATAACTCTGTGGGAGTTTCTCTAACCGACAACCACCACTATGAGCCTAAGTGATGATACAACGTCTTGCCCACGCTGCTAGAACTGTCTTATACTTTGTCGTCATATAGAACGTCGTAACTAAGTGGATCCACTAATCTATACTAAAAAACACTAAGGAGTCATCTAAAAAGTATCTACCCATGATGGCTACATGGGTTATGGAGACTTGAGCTTTTATGAACTCGCGTCCCCATATTGGTGTTCAACACTACTCCAAAAATATACTCAGCTCGTATATTTTAAAACATAACTCTTTCTCTGGTTTGAGATAATTGTTCAAGCTACCTACTTAAAAGAGGTAACTGCGCTTGAAAATTCTTTCCCAAAAACATATATAAATCATATTTTAATATGATCATTGATGACTCGGGAAGTCGTACTGCAAAAACATTGATGGTATATCTATATACCATACTGCTTAAACATTGATGACATACTCGATTGTCATACTAATCATATTTTAGAATCTCTTCTCAAAACTCATCTTTTTCTTAAAAGAGGTAGTACTCAAACTGCTCAAAGCTCTTTTGAAAATCTCAGTTTCCTCTCATCTTAAATGTAAAAACATTTACTTTTGGAAATACTTAGTTCCCATATATAATTGAAAAGAAAATGAACTCAACTCTACTCTTTCTCAACTCAGTGCTCAAAGTCTTTAAAACAAGTATTAAAACAATTTGTAAAAAAACTTCTTAAAATATGGTTCAAACTAATTATAGACGTGAACGACTCCATTCAAGGTTTTCAATAACTATACATTGAACTCAATACTTGAAAATCCATAACTCAAGGAGTCAATGATACTACTCATTTAAAAAATGCTCAAATCAGAGGGTTCATGCGTAATTATGAACATGAACTACTCAACTCAAGGACTCGAAGATACTTCTCATCTCAAGATTGTTCGACTTATAGGGTTCATGCAGAATAATGGGCATGAACAATTCAACTCAAGGACTTAATGGGTAACATGTAATAGTCCCATGATTAGAACTGTAATCTCATAGGGGATTCGGAACTCAAAACTCTAGACTTTAAACTTGAAGATACTACTCCTCTCAAAGGTACTCAATTAATGGAGTTCATGCGTAAGTTATGGGCATGAACGACTCAACTCAAGGGTCAAAATATCAATAAGAAACTCATGTATATGACTCTTCTCATTCTCATACTTACTTACTCAAAACTTAACTCAAATCAATGATGGATCTCAAAAGATTCACAATTGAACTCAAAGGCTTCCTTGAACTCTACTCTTAACTCTCTCTTGAATGTGAATTATGAATTCAAGAGTTATGGTTCATGTCTTCATGATATGAAGGATATCGTGATGACAAAGTAGACTCATAAATACATTCTCCTCACTCTCATGCTCACTTACTTGTGTCTTGAAACAAGTTACTAGAAGTTGCAGAAAACTCCACAAAAGGACTTAAGGGACTTTCTTAGAATGTTCGAAAGAATTCTCAAAACTTAACTCTTAACTCTACCTTGAATTTGAATTATGAATTCAAGGTTATGATTCAGGTTTTGAATGATTTCTAGGTGTTTAGAAATAGTTTAGAGTGTTTAGAATCAAAGGGGGGTAAAAGTACCCTTTGAAAGAACTCAAACGGACGTAACGATGAAGAACTGGTGGGGGCAGGCGACCCTAGCGCTCTGAGTGGCGCGAGGTTCCAGCCCCTAAACTTCAGAGAAGTGGTTGGGGTGCTCTGGCTGGTGTGTGGCACCAAGCCCCAACCCAGAAAACTTCGACGACTTTCTTTGCTCGTTTTGTCACCCTAACTCTCCTAGAATCGAACGGTTTCTTCCCTAATCACTTGGATTCGATTACTTCACATAATTACACTCTAATGTACTCAAAACAACACTCAAATCACTAAATTTCATATCAAGAAATCATCAAAACCCCAACACAACAAGATTTAGAATGAACTTCAAGAACATCTACCAAGAACTCATCAAGAACTCTAATCTTTCAACTTCAAGAATGAAATTTCGCTGAAAATAACATTATTGGCATGTGGGTGAACTAAACCAACACTATGGAAGTTTACATACCTCTTAGGGATTAAACCCATGGCGAAAATACGCAACAAAATGCAAGAATCTTGACGAACGCTTTGATCCTCTCCTCTTTTCTCCTCTTTTCTCTTCTTGAACTCTCAACTAAAACCCTAGGCGTATATTATGATTATAAAACTGAACCTAATAGGATTAGACCCCTAAGACATTACTAAAATGAATTAAATCTGATTTGGTAACGAAAAGACCAAAATACCCCTTACTATTTTCGGATAACTTTTCTTAACTGGACAGCCTGAATTCAAAAAGGGATATCTCACTCATTCAAACTCGAAACTTAGCAAACTAGATGGTGTTAAAAAGATAATTCAAAGACCGTTCATTGGGTATCTTGTAGACCACCTAACTCATCGTGTACTGATAGTTATAATCATTTGAAGTTGACCTAAAACTTAAAGGAACTTAGGAATGACTTGAATTAACTCTCTTTAGTTCTTCTTGAGACTAAAGGTGCTACACCTAGTGACCTTAACACTCAACAAATTTTAATTTCCTCAGTAAAATCCTACACACAATGAAGAATGGTTCGAGTCTCAGTTCAAAAATAATTCTGGGGTGTTACAATATCTCCCCCTTGGTCGTCCTCGAATGACGGCTGGACTGGGTATGGAACGGGGTTACTCTTACTAAGGTCTGATTCTAATGGTATGCTCTTACTATATTCAAGCTTAACCCAAATTCTTAGGTTCGGGTTCTATATCTCTCTATATAGGGAATCTCATCCCAAGACTAGTACTCTTACCACATTGGGCTTATATCAAGACCCACCTAATGTTTAGCAACACCACATCCAAGCTTAGTACTCTAACAACTCCACGGACTCCTACTAACTAGATCCTTAAGAAATTCTCAACACTTGAATTGATTTCTCATCTTATCATCTCCCTCTTAGGTCTAAAGATGACACTTGAAGGCTATGGACCTATTCCATATTGACAACTCAATTATGCTATCTAGGCACACATGGAAAATTATAACTTAATTGGAACCTCATCTGGTAACATACCATCTCGGCACACCTCTTAATGCTCTTGTTACTTCTGTGACTTAGCCACACCTCACTGCCCTTATCTAAATGTTAGGGTCTCTCACTTATACCACTGATATTTATTGCAGCTTATCACCTCAATTCCTCACCTACTCTATGTCAAGTCTTCTAGATCAAATCTCAAGACTAATATCCTCACCCTCATGTTGCCATTCTTTTGATCATGACACTCATCTCGAATTCAAGCTCAATATTTATAAGTAAACCCGAATATCAATATGATTGCTCGCTTACTATACTAACTTACAACTACTAGATGCAAAGTTAATAATCATTCTCCCACTAAAAATTCATGAGAAATAATCAATCCTCACCTCGTAGTATTCATACTTACAATTTACTATCACATATCCCTTCACAACTTGAGTACTATTCACTCGTTCACTATAAATCAATACCTAATTTATTCTATAACACTTCAAATATTAAGGGCTTTACCCTAAATATCATAAGTCTAGATTAGAGCTATCACCTCATGAATACTCTTACTCTTCTATTCGCCACTTACACCTGGTCATTACTAACACAATGACACATCTTCATAACCCCTTTCTAGTTAAGGTATACTCTAACTCATCTTGACTTGTAACTCTTACTCTACCTCCTATCTTGAGCTCTTCACAACTCATCACTTCTTAGTATACCCATAAGGGAAAAACTCCTCTTCAATAACTTATTGGGCGCATGACTATAGTAACATAGCTTGTCGAAACACCATCTCCCTTACTTAGATTACTAAATCTCTGCATACTTTCCTCTAACTCTGGGCTCTTTCACTACTACTGCTCATGATCTCGTAACTGATGTTACCTTTTCGGGTGAAAATACTACTCAAGCTCTAAACATACTTTCTCATAAGGATCTCAGCTGAAACAAGGCTTAGAGAAGAGAGTACAACTCACTTTTAGCTCAAACGCACGATTCAGATAATTATGGGTGGATTCCTCTTAAACTGAACACTTAACTCACTACTGCGATTCTCTCAAGCCCCTCCGGAGTCTCATAACCTCCTCAATACTTTTTCTAAGAATAACCCATCCATAAGGATCCTGGTCTTTACTTTTCAACCACCTCTAGTATTATAGGTAGTCAAATGAATTTGAGAAACGCACGAGTTTGAATAAATCTTTATGACATAGCTCTATTGCACGATTAAGAGTATAAAAGAAGGGTAACTTTTCTTAAATGCCTCTAGTCCATCGTTTATAGATCTGGGGCCCTCACAACCATAAACAAGACCCTACTGGCACGACTTCATAGACACCCTAGGACACTTGAACTTTGTGCTCTAATACCAAGTTTGTCATGACCCGAGCCTACACCCTATACGTGGCCGGTACTCGAGAACCATTGTTGGTCCCCAAGCGAACCCTCATCCTGGCTGACTACAAGCGGAAGACTAACTCCAGCATACAAAGCTTAAAAACTGAATAAAATTCTATAAACTCAACTTTGCAAATCTTTAACTCAAATGAACAACTCAGACACAAAATAATACACTCAAAGCGCCATAAAATAGGCAACTTAAGTTTTTAAAACATTTTTAAAAATAAATGAAACAGACATTCTGAAACTCTATTGTCCATCTATGAAGCCTCTAAATGAAAAAGATGGAAATCAGGACAAAACCCACGACATCCTGACAAAACTGAAAAGTAAATGAAATCCTCTGAAAGTAAGGAGGCTCACCATAGCTAACTCGAACTCCAAGTGGTATCAACGATGCTCCTGTTGATGATCATGAATACTTAAATCTGCATCATGAAAGGATGTGGGCCAAATAGCTCAGTACGTGGAATGTACGAGCATGTAAGGGGAATTCTAAAGCATAACATAAGCTTGAAAGTTGATAAAAAGGGAAACATACTTACCTCTTCTCAAACTTACTCAACTCATGGAATACTCAAGGGTACTCAAAACTACTCAAACTTACTCAACTCAGAAGTACTCAAGGATAGGATAATCAAATCAAGATACTAAACTCGAAGATACTCAACTCAAGATACTCAACTCGAAAGACTCAACTCATAATACTCAAGGATGAAGCAAAAGTAAAAGATGCAATATACATATGGAAAGCTGTAAAATTGTAAATAGTAACTCAATGTATTGAAAAATACAATAATACTCAATGTATATATAAAAATACAATATAACTCTGTGGGAGTTTCTCTAACCAACAACCACCACTATGAGCCTAAGTGATGATACAATGTCTTACCCATGCTGCCAAAACTTTCTTATATTTTGCCGTCACGTAGAACGCCTTAACTAAGTGGATCCACTAGTCTATGCTAAAAAGCACTAATGAGTCATCTAAAAAGTATGATCCGTTCTACCCATGATGGATACATGGTTTCTGGAGACTTGTGTTATTATGAACTCGCGTCCCCATATCGTTGCTCAATACTAATCCCAAAATATACTCATCTCATATGTTTTAAAACATAACTTTTTCTCCGGTTTGAGATAATTGCTCAAACTACTCTCTTAAAAGCGGTAACTGCTCTTGAAAATCCTCCCAAAAACTTAATATGATCATTGATGACTCGAGAAGTCGTACTACATAAATATTGAGGGTATATCTATATACCATACTGCTTAAACATTGATGACATACTCGATTTTCATACTAATCATGTTTTAGAAACTCTTCTCAAAACTCATCTTTTTCTTTAAAAAGGTAGTGCTCAAACTGCTCAAAACTCTTTTGGAAATCTCAGTTTCCTCTCATCTTAAATGTAAAAACATATAATCTTGGCAATACTTTATTCCCATAAATAATTGAAAAGAAAATGAACTCAACTCTACTCTTTCTCAACTTAGTGCTCAAGTCTTTAAAACAAGTAATAAAACAATTTGTAAAAAGACTTTTTATAATAGGGTTCATAATGAATAGACGTGAACGACTCAATTCAAGGTTTACAATAACTATGCATTGAACTCAATACTTGGAAATCCATAACTCAAGGAGTCAATGATACTACTCATTTAAAAAATGCTCAAATCAGAGGGTTCATGCGGAATTATGAGCATGAACTACTCAACTAACGGACTCGAAGATACTTCTCATCTCAAGACTGTTCAACTTATAGGGTTCATGCGGAATTATGGGCATGAACAATTCAACTCAAGGACTTCATGGGTAACCTGTAATAGTCCCATGATTAGAACTATAATCTCAGAGGGGATTATGAACTCAAAATTTAAGACTTAGAACTTGAAGATACTACTCCTCTCAAAGGTACTCAATTGATGGAGTTCATACGTAAGTTGTGGGCATGAACGACTTGACTCAAGCGTCAAAATATCAATAAGGAACTCATGTATGCGACTCTTCTCATTCTCATACTTAATTACTCAAAACTTAACTCAAATCGATGATGGGTCTCAAAGGGTTCACAATTGAACTCAAAAGCTTCCTTGAACTATACTCTTAACTCTCTCTTGAATTTGAATTATGAATTCAAGAGTTATGGTTCATGTCTTGATGATATGAAGGATATCGTGATGACAAAGTAGACTCATGAATACATTCTCCTCTCTCTCATGCTCACTTACTTGAGTCTTGAAACAAGTTACTAAAAGTTGTAGAAAACTCCACAAAAGGACTCAAGGGACTTTCTTAGAATGTTCGAAAGAATTCTCAAAACTTAACTCTTAACTCTACCTTGAATTTAAATTATGAATTCAAGGTTATGATTCAAGTTATGAGTGATTTCTAGGTGTTTAGAAGTAGTTTAGAGTGTTTAGAATCAAAGGGGAGTAAAGGTACCATTTGAAAGAACTCAAACAGATGAAACGATGAAGAACGGGTGGGGGTAGGCGACCCTAGCAATCTGAGTGGCGCGGGCCACCAGCCCCTAAATTTCAGAGAAGTGGTTGGGGCGCTCTGGCTGGCGTGGAGTGCCAAGCCCTAACCCAGGAAACTTCGACGACTTCCTTTGCTCATTTTCTCACCCTAACTCGCCTAGAAGCAAACGATTTCTTCCCCAATCACTTGGATTCGATTATTTCACATAATTACACACTAATGTATGCAAAACAACACTCAAATCACTAAATTTTATCTCAAGAAATCATCAAAACCCCAACACAACAAGATTTAGTATGAACTTCAAGAACACATACCAAGAACTCATCAGGAACTCTAATATTTCAACTTCAAGAATGAAATTTCGATGAAAATACCATGATTGGCGTGTGGGTGAACTAACCCAACTCTATGTAAGCTTATATACCTCTGAGGGATTAAACCCATGGAGAAAATCCGCAACAAAACGCAAAGATATCGACGAACGCTTTGATCATCTCCTCTTTTCTTCTATTTTCTCTTCTTTTCTCTTCTTGAACTCTCAACTAAAATCCTAGGCATATATTAGGATTATAAAACTGAACCTAATAGGATTAGACCCCTAAAACATTACTAAAAGGAATTAAATTTGATTGGATAAGGAAAAGAACAAAATACCCCTTATTATTTTCGGGTAACTTTGGTTAACTGGATAGCCTGGCTTCAAAAGGGCATATCTCACTCATCCGAACTCGAAATTTAGAAAACTCGGAGGCGTTGGAAAGACAATTCAAAGACATTTTATTGGGTATCTTGTATCCCGCCTAACTCATCCTTTACAGAATGTTATGGTCGTTTGAAGTTGACCCAAAACTTAAAGGAACTTAAGAATGATTTGAATGAACTCTCTTTAGTTCTTCTTGGAACTCAAGGTGCTACATAAAGTAATCTTAACACTCAAGAAATTTTAATTTCCTCGGTAAAAGCCTATTCACAACGAAGAGCGATTCGAGTCCCAGTTCAAAAAAATTCCTGGGGTATTACACATCCTCTTTAATTTTTTATTCTTTCTCAATTCACATAACACTTTTCATAACCATGTCGCAGAACCAATGCCAATGACATGTTCACACAAATAATGAGGAGATGACCATTTTGATAATAATACACAATTCACAACAACACAATCGTGATACAACATCAACAATGAGTCAATAAGCCTTTCAAATCATTCTCAACACATCACACACCAACAATTAATCACAATGCCTTTTACTACCCCTTTTTCATCATTAGAATTATTCAATATGGACAAGTCAACCCATCACCATGTCCCATTACTCCCCAACACATACCACCAGAAAAGACACGATTTTATACACTTAACAAGGGTTTAGAAATCCACTTGCCTCAATTAATCAACAATTCACTCCGGGACTTGAGTCCTCCCCTTTCGTTGAGCTTCCAAATCAATGCAATATATTCAAGTACATAATCACAATAAGATTTCAAAATTAACAACACACATATTACTATAGGTTTAGCCTAGACCCAAAAACTCACCCAAATCTATAATCAAGTTCTTAAGTTTCAAGCCTAGGGTTAAGTCTCAATTTTTCCAATATCAACTCTAATAGTTTTTGTATGATATAATACTACAATAATTAATTTCCTATCTTAATATAGCGAAAATTGAATTATGACATGATAACAATAATAAGGATTCTAAAGAAACTAAACCCAATTTATGGACGTAATTTCATGAAAGCCAAACAATTTTCCAGAATTCAATTTGATACCATTATATATCTATAAATTTACTCTCCAATACTTAACTACCTATTCAGTGGCATAATTAGTAGATGTCACTTTATTAGTAAATCCTAAACTTTGCAAAAGACATATGGATATATATATTTTCCCTTCCAATTATTTCCAATGAGGCAACAACCCAATATAATGATTATTTTATCCCCATAGTATATGATTAATGTTTCATGATAAAACTTCATTGTAAATTGTGCACGGTGCAATAGATATATTCCACTTACCATTGTTTTATTGAAATTTCATTTATGTCTATCAAGAATCCATTTAATACTAATAACAATAAGTTGTTCACATCCAACAATCAAAATATACATAAACAAAGCTTAAAGTTTGGTTGGAGTTACCAGTGTACGTCATTTTCTTGTTGTAGTCGCAGAAGGTGAGCCTCTCTCTAGGGTTATATCTTCTTCTCTTAAATATATATTCATTTTAGCCCATTAACTATCGATTAAGTTAATTATCTACAATTACCCATCAATTAATTAACTAAAGTTAAATGAATAGTTTAAAAATCCCTAAAAATGACCTTTCGGGTCATTACAGTAGCCACCACTAAAACCCATGTTCATCCTCGAACATAAAGTAAAACAAAGTACCTGAAGCTTCAAAAAGCTGAGGATATCTGGCACGCATGTCAGACTCCACCTCCCAGGTCGCCTCTCCAACAAAATGGTGCTTCTAATGCACCTTCACTGAATAATTCTCCTTGGTTCTAAGCTTTCGAACATGCCTATCCAATATAGCTATAGGCTCATCTTCAAAGCAATGTCTGGACCTAGCTCCACTAAATCGAGTGAAAGCACATGAGACTCATCCGGTATATACTTTGAAATCATGGATACATGGAAAACAGGATGAACAGCCGACAAAGTAGGTGGCGAGGCAAACATATAGGCCACCTCTCCCACTCGGCTCAAAATCTCAAAAGGTCCAATGAATCTAGGGCTAAGTTTACCCTTCTTCCTGAACCTGATCATACCCTTCATGGGTGATACTCGGAGCTAAACATGATCACCTTCCATAAACACTAACGCTCAAACTCTTCAATTTGCATAACTCTTATGCCGACTCTGGGCTATCAATACTTTATATTGAATCATACGGACCTGCTCCATAGCATCTCTAAGCAAGTTTGTACCCAACGGATCCATATTCGTCGAATCAAACCAACCGATCGGGGATTTACACCGTCTGACATACAACACCTCAAATGGGGCCATCTAAATACTAGAGTGATAACTGATATTGTAGGCAAACTCTGCTAAGGGAAAATATCGATCCAACCTAGCACCAAAATCGATCACACAAGCTCGAAACATGTTTTCCAACACCTGAATCGTTCGCTCAGACTGACCATCTGTCTAAGGGTGAAAATCCGTACTCATATCTAACTGAGTACCTAAACCATGATGTAATGATTTCGAGAAATGAGAAGTGAACAATGAACCTCAATCATATATAATAAAAACTGGAACTCCATGTGATTGCACAATCTGACTGATATATAGCTCGGCAAACTTCTCCGCCGTATACTTCACCCGAACTGGAATGAAGTGGGTAAACTTGGTAAGCATGTCAACAAAAACCCAAATGGAGTAATAACCACCCAATGTGGTAGGCAAACCCACAACAAAGTCCATAGTGATCCGCTCCCACTTCCAAGTAGGAATAGGCATCCTCTGAGATACAGTCTCGGGACTCTGGTGCTCACGCATGACCTCTTGGTAAGTCAAACACCTAGAAACAAAGTCTGAAATATCCCTCTTCATCCCACACCACTAGTAATGTTGGCTCAGATTATTTTACATCTTTTGCCCATCCCTGAGGGATGGAATATCGAGAACAATAGGACTCTTCAAGAATCAATCTAATCAACTCACCCATCTTGGGCACACAAATCCTGCCCCCAATCCTTAAAACGCCATCACAATCAAGGACAGCCTCCTTGGCTTCCCCTCTCAACACTTTGTCTCGAATAAGACATAACTTCTCATCATCGAATCGGTGCTCACAGATCTTCTCGACTAAAGAAGATCGAACCTCAATAAAAGCAATCATACCATTACTCTCTTCTGAAATCTGCAACTGGACAAAACTATTAGCTAACATTTGAACATCTCTAGCCAATGGTGTTTCTTTAATACTAAGCGCGGAAAGATTCCCCATGCTAGTAGTCTTCCTACTCGAAGAATCGGCCACCACATTGGCATTCCCCGGATGATATAGAATTGTTACATCATAGTCCTTCAGCAACTCAAGCCATCTACGCTGCCTCAAGTTCAGATCCATCTGGCTGAAGATGTAGTGAAAACTCTAATGATCAATGAAGATCTCGCAATGCACTTCATACAAATAGTGGCGCCATAACTTAAGTACAAAGACCACAACTGCCAACTCCAAATCATGAGTAGGGTAGTTCTTCTCATGGGACTTCAATTGCCTAGAAGCATAACGAATCACTTTTTTAAAAAAAAACTCTATTTTTGTTTCTTCTTATTTACAATCACTTTACTAATAAATAAGTAATAAATATTTTTTTATTAATATTATGTTATCAATTAAAAGATAATAACTTCATATATCTTTTTAATTGATAATATAGTAACTCTGTCATTAATTTTCATTTAGATAACAATAAAAAGTTTCTAATAAAATAGACAATATTTTTATTTCTTAATATTTCTCAAAAAGAAATGGAACAAGCATTTTCTAATTAAAAAATCATCATTAGGCAAAGAATTTATATATATATATATATATATATATAGAGAGAGAGAGAGAGAGAGAGAAATAGAGGGCGTAACTGGCACTAGATAGCCTATTAGATCAAGTTACCCACTAAAACATACTAGCTAACCAAACTATGAGACAAAACAATTGGGCAGCACAACCTCTAAAAAGTGAAACCTAGACCCGAAGGTCATGACCTTAATGAGAACAAACCATACAAACAATGGTAGACAAGCCAAACAAATAAAGATATACTAGCTAGCTCACGAGGCCACAACAGAAGACATACCTACTTACAAACATATATATACATGCCAAGTCTATGGGATGGAGATTGATACATACAAAAGAAAACCCAGAATATTGTGTCCACAATAGCCTCTATTAGGGACATAAGCATTGTCGGGACATAAGCATTGTCGGGACAAGGCCCCGACTATACCTAAAATGTACAACAAAAGAAAACCTCTTCTCATAGCCCCAGGATAAGATAGAGCTTAGCAACTCACAGTTGAACCTGAATCCTAGCGTGTGGGTCAATCAGAATCCCTGCCTGAACCTGCTCGCATGAAACATAAAGCAGTGTCCCCAGGCAATGGGACATCAGTACGAATAAATATGTACTGGTATGTAAAGCGGAAATAGAATCATAAATAGATACTGAAAAAGGGTAATAGAGATACCACCTGAAACTAAAACTCAAATAATCTCCTTGGCTGACATTTGCCCTCCTACTATTTAAATATGAATGGATTGCTCTTATAATCATATGTCATGAATACATATATATAGATGCAAATGTATGACATACCCAACCAAATGCTAGCAATGGTGGTGCTTCCCGGTTGCTAACCGGCATCATATACGCCAACTTGTGGCCATCATATAGCATGTCATGTCATGGATTTATAACACCTACATGTTATCGTTGTCATGTTTCCAATCTTGGAATGTTTGTAGTCTTGTTCTCATAACCCTCACAATCACTTTCGTATAACATGTAACCATCTCATGGAACCTCATATGTTCTTCCAAATAAGCTTGAAAAGTTAACTTGAATTTTAGAAATATAACCTAACCTTAAGGATATTTATAACAAGTTTAAGGTGATTTACTTAGTTCCTAACTTGAATCCTAGATAATTTATAAAAGAAGTATTTAAAAAACCAAGTGTACGAATAGTTTAAACATTTAAGTTATATTTGAGTGTTTTGAAGATCGTGAGTTACTTTAAAGATTTTTCCTAATAACTTTAGAGAGGAAAGAGGGCTAGTTACAAGTAATAAAGGTCTCCCGTGATATTTTAAGACACATCACCCAAAGAAGAATAAGAACTCATACATGCAGACATATAATCAAGGAAACCGATAAAATGACATGTAGATGTCGAATACTCTATTTATCCAAACGAGTGGAATATCAAAATAATAGAATCAGCAAAATAATTCAGCTGAGATCCCAATGCCTTTCACTGAAGGTCTTTCTAGCAAGAAAGTAGCAAAATATCACATTCGGCGTTTTAGGAACTTCCTAGGAGTGGTGCTAAATTGAGGGACGGAGCTTAGCCTTAATATACATTTCCAATGAACGGTCGAATGGTCATAGTTTCTTCACAAAAGTTGTTCCTTATGTCCTAAGCTTAGCAAACGCTATATTCACACAACTGGTACGCACTTTTAAATTATTCATAATTGAGCTTAAATCAGCAGATTTTCTTTATGGCCTCAACTCGACGAAACGTCCGCAGAACTTTATAAAAACAATCATAAAAGAGTCCCGAGATGATTACCTTAGTTAACAAGTGTAAACCTTGAAGAAACACCAATAACTACCAATTTATATCTTTAAAAACTAGCTCCATATGCAGCTTATAGAAGGGAAAAATCATTGCCACGTGTAGATATCACGTTTCTAGGCACGGGAGCAACCTTTAGTGGTAGAAATCGTCAGAAACTAACCTTTATCATAAAAGAACTCCATTAGAACCCTCGCTTAAGCTTTGTTTCTTGTTAGGAAGTCAACAGAAATGTTTTCATGGCTTAAAACATCGAGTAAGACGACATACCACATTTTTTTACCTGACTCGGATCGCGCCCAAGAATCTGCCTCGGCAGTCCGCGGTAAAACTCTCATAACTTTTTACTCTGATGTCGGTTGGATACAGGGTTTTGTGCGTTGCAAACTATACTCATAGGCCTTTGATTTGATAGGTCATAGTCCTTCTAAATCTTTATATATTGGGAGAAAATATCCGAGACATTTGACCCAAAGTTAACAAAATATTAGTAGAGAAACTTCGATAACTTTTGCCGACATTAGTTTCGCTAATTTTTTTGACTTCAAAACTTAACATACGAACCTTGTTCTATTATAATACCTCATAACACATTAGTCTTAGAATGTTCAATCACTTTCGTATAACATGTAACCATCTCATGGAACCACATATGTTCTTCAAAATAAGCTTGAAAAGTTAACTCGAATTTTAGAAAGATAACCTAACCTTACAGATATTTATAACAAGTTTAAGATGATTTACTTAGTTCCTTACTTGGTTCCTAGATAATTTATAAAAGAAGTATTTCAAAAACCAAGTGTACTAATAGTTTAAACATTTAAGTTATATTTGAGTGCTTTGAAGATCGTGAGTTACTTTAAAGATTTTTCATAATAATTTTAGTGAGGAAAGAGGGCTGGTTACAAGTAATAAGGGTCTCCAATGATATTTTAAATGACATCACCCAAAGAAGAATAAGAAATCATACATGCAGCATATAATCAAGGAAACCGGTAAAATGACATGTAGATGTCGAATACTCTATTTATCCAAATGAGTGGAATATTAAAATAATAGAATCATGAAAATAAGTCAGCTGAGATCCCAATGCCTTTTACTGAAGGTCTTTCTAGCAAGAAAATAGCAAAATATCACTTTGGGGGTTATAGGAATTTTCCAGGAGTGGTGCTAAAATCAGGGAAGGAGTTTAGCCTTAACATACATTTCCAATGAACGGTCGAATGGTCGTATTTTCTTCATGAAAGTTGTTCCTTATGTCCTAAGCTTAGCAAACACTATATATATACATAACTGGTATGCATCTTTAAATAATTCATAATTGAGCTTAAATCAGCAGATTTTCCATATGGCCTCAAATCGATGAAATGTCGTTATAACTTTATAAAAACAATCATAAAAGAGTCCCGAGATGATTACCTTAGTTAACCAAGTGTAAACCTTGAAGAAAAAACCAATATCTACCAATTTATATCTTTAAAAAATAGCTCCAAACATAGATAATAGAAGGGGAAAATGATTGGCACGTGTCGAGATCACGTTTCTAGGCCCGAGGGCAACCATTAATGGTAGAAATCGTCAAAAACTGACATTTATCATGAAAGAACTCCATTAGAACCCTCTCTTAAGCTTTGTTTCTTGTTAGGAAGTCAACAAAAATGTTTTCATGGCTTAAAACATCGAGTAAGCCGACATACCACAATTTTTTCCCTGACTCGAATCGTGACCTAGATTCTGCCTCAGCAGTCCGTGGTAAAACTCTCATAACTTTTTACTCTGATGTCGGTTGGATACAGGGTTTTGTGCGATGCAAACTATACTCGCAGGGCTTTGATTTGATAGGTCATGGTCCTTCTAACTATTTATATATTGGGAGAAAACATATGAGACATTTGACCCGAAGTTAAGAAAATATTATTAGAGAAACTTCGATAACTTTTGCTGACATTAGTTTGGCTAATTTTTTTAACTTTAAAAATTAACATACGAACCTTGTTCTATTATAATACCTCATAACACACTAGTCTTAGCATGTTAGACACTCATAGGCTTACCTCAAGGTATGAGATAATTTAAACCTTTCAAACGGGCGAAGTTCTACCCGAGCCATTTCTTTAATCTAGAACTTTGTCTGAGGGGTCCCTTTGACCTAAATCTTTAGTTTAGTTCCTTGATATTGCCATGCATTTGTGATCTTAATCTCCAATGTACGATACCAATTTATATACACCTCATATATTCATGCCAAACTAAGCCACACATATTAAACAAGAATTGAGAAAAAGTGCGGGATCTTACATTCCCCCCCCCCCCCACTTCTGAACATTCGCCCACGAATGGATCTAGACAATTCCTTGGTTGAGTTTTTTTCCCATATGACTTTATTTGTGAGTCTATGTTTGTTACAGTGGCAACCTAAAGTCAAAATCTGAAAATTTTAACTACTAAGCTTTGTATAGCTATCTCATAAGAAGACATATAAATTGCACTTTTGAGCTTATGAAAATTTAATTAAGTCGTTGTCAAGAAATAATTGCCAATTATCGAAATGTTACTCACCTTAAGTCATAAATAGTTGGGGGTACTCCTTCCTCATTTCCTCTTCCACTTCCCAAGTCATTTCCTCCACGTTGTTATTTCTCCATTACACTTTCACAGAAGCTACATCTTTAGTTCGAAGCTTTCTTACTTACCGATCTAAAATCACTATTGGTACCTCTGCATAAGATAAATCTTCAGCGATACAAATATTTTCAATGGGAATAATACGTGAAGGATCTCCAATGCACTTCCGCAACATAGATATATGAAATATAGGATGGACTACTTTCAATTCTAAAGGCAAATCGTATGACACCATACTGATCTTTTGAATAATCTTATACGGTCCAACGTACCTAGGAGCGAGCTTCACTTTCTTTACGAATCGCATGATGTCTTTCATAGGTGATACTTTCAGGAAAACCCAATCTTCTACATCAAACTCTAAGTTCCGTCGTTGAGTATCGGCATAAGACATTTGCCGACACTCTGCTACATGAAGATGATCTCTAATAAGCTTAACCTTTTCAATCGCTTGTTGGACTAGATTGGACCTAGCAAATCTACTTCCCCGAGCACAAACCAACTGATTGGGGACCTACACTTTCGCCCATATAGTGCTTCATAAAGGGCCATCAGAATACTAACTGGAAATCTATTATTATAAACGAACTCGATAAGAGGTAGATGTTCATCCCAACTTCTTTTAAATTCTAGCACACAAGCACGTAACATATCCTCAACCGTCTGAATAGTACATTTTGCCTGTCTGTCAGTTTGTGGATGAAAAGCGATGCTAAGATTTACCAGAGTACCTAGACCCTTCTGAAACGATCTCCAAAAAATGAAAAGCGATGCTAAGATTTACCAGAGTACCTAGACCCTTCTGAAACGATCTCCAAAAATCTGTTGTAAATTGAGCTCCTCGATCTGAGATAATAGATAATGGAACTCTATGAAGGCGAACAATGTCCTAAATGTAAAACTTGGCATAATATTAAGATGAATATGTTGTTCTAACTGGAAAGAAATGAGCAGATTTTGTCAGCTTATCGATAATTACCCAAATGTAATTGTACCTTCGTGGAGTGCAAGGCAAACCAGTCATGAAGTCCATATTTATCATATCCCATTTCCATAACGGAAGTTCAATATACTAGGTTAGGCCTCTGATGCTCTTTTTTAACTTGTTGGCAGTTGGGACATTCAACTACAATCTCTGCAATATCTTTTGTCATGTCATTCCACCAATAGATCTATCGAAGGTCTTGATACATCTTCGTCGCTCCAGGGTGAGCTGTATATCTAGAATAATGGGCCTCTGAAAGAATCTTTGTAAGGAGCTCTCCAACTGCCAGTACACATAAGCGACCCTAGTATCTAAGGACTCCATCTCCAATTAGGTCAAATAAAGGTTGGTATTGCTGTGGATTTTTTTCCCTCAATTTCCTAAGTTCTGGATCTTCATGTTGCCACCTTTTCACTTCAGTCAAAAAGGAAGATTTTTCCATATTATTAATGACAACACCTCCGCCTCCTTCATCTACCAAGCGTACTAACAAATTAACTAGCTGTCATAGGTCTTTTGTAATTCCATCCTTATCAAGTTCAACATCACTTAGACTACCCATGGACTTCTGGCTACTTCCATCAGTAATAATATTAGCTTTGTTGGGATGATATAAAATGTCAACATCGTAGTCCTTTAATAATTCTAGCCATCTCCTTTGTTGTATGTGCAACTCTCTCTGCTTAAGTAAATACTGAAGGCTCTGGTGTTAGGTGAAAATATCTATATGAACCCCGTATAGATAATACCACAAATTTTTTAGGGCAAAGACAACTTCAGCCAACTCAAGATCGTGTGTAGGATTATTCTGCTCATCCTTCTGCAACTGTCTAGAGGCTCATGCAATAACCTTACCATGCTGCATAAGAACATAACTTAGGCAAATTCTTGAGGCATCACAATAAACAACATAACCCTCATTACCATTTGGAAGATTTCGGATAGGTGCGGTGGTAAGCCTTTTTATTGTTTCTAAAAGCTTTGTTCGCATGCCTCGGTCCACTGAAACTTAGTTGCCTTATATGTCAATTTTGTCAGTGTTGCATTGATAGAAGAGAATCCCTCCACGAACCTTCGGTAATACCCTGCCAAGCCTAAAAAGTTGCGAACCTCCGTTTGATTCAAAGGCCTCGGCTCAGTGATTTCCCTCCACAAACCTTCGGTAATACCCTGCCAAGCCTAAAAAGCTGCGAACCTCTGTTGGATTCAAGGGCCTCGGCCAAGTCATCACTGTTTCAATCTTTTGTCCATCAACCTTAATACCCTCACGTGTAATAACATGACCATGAAAAGCTACACAAGTAAGCCAAAAATCACATTTAGAGAATTTAGCATATAACGTGCAATCTTGGAGAGTCTGCAATACAGCTCGCAAGTAGTCTGCATGCTCAGCTTCCGACCATGAATATATAAGAATATCATCAATAAACAAAATCACAAATTCAACCAAGAATGGTTTGAAGACCCGATTCATAAGATCCATCAGGGCTGCTCGGGCATTTGTAAACCCGAAAGACATGATAAGGAATTCAAAATGGTTATACCTCGTCCTAAATAATGTTTTTGGGATATTAACTTCCCTGAATCGCAGCTGATGGTAACCAGACCGCAAGTCAATCTTGGAAAAGCATTTGGCACCTTGTAACTGGTCGAATAAGTCATCAATCCGCAGAACAGGATATTTTTTCATAATAGTGACTTTATTTAGTTTTCTATAGTCAATACACATCCGTAAGGATTCATCTTTCTTTCGAACAAAAAGCATTGGAGCACCCTATGGAGAAGTACTTGGCATGACAAAGCCTTTATCGAGCAAGGCCTTCAATTGTTCCTTCAATTCTCTTAGCTCTGCAAGTGCCATTCTATAGGCAGGAATCAATATAGGTTGCGTATTAGGAAGTAATTCTATAGAGACATTAATTTCCCTTTCTGGGGGAATTCCTGAAAGATCATCAGGGAATACCATTGGAAATTCATTCACAATGTGAAATGACTGAAGAGTCGTGGACTTCTTATCAGCATCATTTACATGAACCATGTGGTATATACAACCTTTACCAATCAACTTTAGAGCCCTTAGGTATGAAATAAACTTACCCTTGGGTGTGGCTGCATTACCCTTCCACTCAAAAACTGGCTCACTTGGAAAGTAAAATCTTACTATCTTTTCACGACAATCAATATTCACATAGCAAGTTGCGAACCAATCTATACTCATGATAACATCAAAATACAGCATAATCAACTCAACTAAATCAGCAGATTTTGGACGATCATTAATTATTACCATACAACCCCGATAGACACGACTAGCTAAAATAGAATCGCCAGCTGGTGTAGACACCTCAACTTGTTATGGCAACAACTCAGATTTTATGTCAATCTTACAAGCAATAAATGGAGTAATATATGAAAATGTAGATCCAGGGTCTATCAATGCGTAAAAAAATTGAGAAGATATCGTCAATATACTTGTGACAACATCAGGGGATGCCTTTGAATCATGTCAGCATATGAGTGCATAAAAGAGGTTCTGGCCACCTCTCAAACCTGATGTGGCTCCTTCTGCTCTCCCTATACCATGACCCTCAGTAAAGTGTGGTCATGGTCGTGGGGCTTGCACTGAGGGTGAAGAGGTTGTTATGGATCTTGAAGGTTGAGCTAGATCACGTCTACTCAACTTCGGGCACCGACCAATAAAATGTAATGTCTTTCCACAATGATTACATGCACCTGAACCCTATCTACACTACCCAATTGCTGGCTTACCACACTGTGTTCAATGAGGAGTGGGATGTCTTATCTGTACGGAACGATCATGTCGACGACCCTCAGGTTGGCCTGAGCTTTGACATGGTCCTAACTGACTATAATAATCAAACCGCGCTCCCTACATCTGTGGTGAGACACTACCTATCGGCCGAGGTGGATATCGATGGGATGGGGGCCTAAAATCACTATGTGGCTCCTTATAAGACCCCATAGTATGGGCCCTCTTACTCTGCTCCTTATCCCTGCGGGTATCACGAATCTGTTGAGAAAGGTCCTCTGTAGTCTGAGCGAAAGCATGTATGCGGGAAATATCTACATCATCCGATAGGGATGCTACCCTGCAATCTCGAATGTCATGCTCTTCCAAACCATCAACATAACTATGAACTTTGGCTCTCGTGGTACGTACAATAACTGGTGCATATCTCGCCAAAGAATTAAACTTGTGGCTTTAATCTCTCATACTCATGGTTTCTTGCTTCAAATTGATAAACTAGTCAAGACAGGCCTCTCGAACTTTCCGTGGAAAGTAGTGGGTAAGGAATGCCTCAGAGAAGTCCTTCTACTCTGCTGGCAGAGCATCAGGTCTTCTAGATCTCTCCCAGACCTCATACCAAAGGATGGCTACATCACGTAGCCGAAAATAAGCCAAATCCATAGCCTTTGTTATAGAGGCACGCACCACCCTCAATACTCTATATATATGGTCTATAAAGTCCTGGGGATCCTCAGTAGGACTAGAACCCATAAATAACGGAGGGGTCAAATGAAGAAACTCTCGTACCTTCAATTTTTCTTACCCGTCTCTCCGGGTATCTACTCCTGACTCCAATTGTTGCTCATGAAGAGAAACCATCCTAGTCAGCAACTGAATTGCCTCCCTCATCCCCTGCTCCGCAATCTCTGGTGGAGAGGTCTTGTGTCCCTAACTTCCTCAGGTACCAATGAAATTTGTGAGGCTAGGGTACTGCATCTCCTCAGGCTTCAACAGGTGCCAAGGAGGCTGGTACTAGGGGTACTGTAGATTCACTCGGTGCCTCCAAAGGAAATTTATCCCTTTGACCTAGTAGGGAACGACTTGTACTTTCCCTTGGATCCATACCTATTTCTCGATCTGCCATATCCGTAGCGAGTGTAGTCTATTAGATAAGAAATATAAAGCACGATTTAGATTTCAAATGATCTTATACTTTTTCACTATAGCATGATCTATCAGTTTAGTGAAATGTAACCATTCCTAAATGCCATGTAGCATCTTGATTATAAGTGTGGTGCACAACACACCCATAAACAAGACTCTACTAGACACGGCTTGTGGACCTCCGAGGTATGACCTGCTCTGATACCAAGTTTTTCACATCCCAAAATTGGGGGCGTAACTGGCACTAGATATCCTATTAGATCAAGTTACCTACTAAAACATACTAGCTAATCAAACTGTGAGACAAAAATATTAGGCAGCACAACCTCTAAAAAGTGAAGTCTGGACCCTGAATATGATGATCTGAATGAGAACAAACCATACAAACAATGGTAGACAAGCCAAACAAATAAAGATGTACTAGCTAGTCGACTGATACGCTCAACTTACATCTCCCTAAAGAATTATAAGTGATCGTTGTCAAATAAAGAACCCAACTTGTAGGTTGGGGTCGATCCCACGAGAAATATGGTTCAGACTTAAACACAACTCACTATTATATCCGTTTAGTAAAATTATTTTCGAGACAAGTAAACAAATGGGGGAATTTTGTAAGTAAGTAACAGATTGTTGATTAAGTAACAAGTAAACAAGATTCAAACTTTGTGTTATCAATATGAGAAAGAATCTAGGGTATATGTGTTTCCCACAAGCTCTTAACACAGTAATTGCTGATAATAGTAATCCTTTCCTTGTGTTTTCCATGCAAAGTTGGTAATTTAGGTATCCATAAGTGATTGGTCCTCCAAATAGGGAATTTCATCACGCACCTTGGTCCATCTACAAGTGTATGTTTTACTAACTCTTACCTTTACCCCAGATTAGGCTTCTCATCAATGTATGACTTAGTTTTCACCCTCACTCCAATTGACATTAGACTATTAGATAGCATCCACTAAATCTCTGTTGTTAATTTTTTTTCTCATTCACTATCTCATTGGTCTGGCAGGTAGAAACGATGAGAGTTCTAACATTGGCCATCGTTATAAAGACTTCTAAACAAAAGAATTAACAATACATGCATAAACACTATTCAAGAATTACTTAATTATTATTCACACTTTGTTAATTGCTCATGCTTCCCATAACCCTAGTTGTGGATTTAGCTACTCATGCTTCAGAGTTTACAATTCATAATTATATAAGAAGAATTCATGAACTTACAAGTAGAATTGATGAAACCCAAAATTTTCAATTAAATTTCAAAGTGAAAATTATATAAAATGAAATCCGGAAAGTTAATTTCTAAGAGTTTGCAAATTATTTCCCAAAGAACAAACCTTAGAAGTATACAATAATGTCTAACCCCTAAAAATGAGGTTTATAACTCCTATTTATAGAAAACAAATTCTAAATAAAACAGGAAACAAAAGAAGGAAATAAACTGTAGTAAGGCGGCTTCTGTTGACGGCACGACCTACAGACTGTGGGTCGACCTATGGTTTGTAGGTCACCCTCCGTGGCTTGACAACTTCCAGATCATCATTGACGGATGTGAAAGAAGGACTGTGGGTCGACCTACGGTCCATCGACTACTCCGTGTTTCCACACTTGGTCAGACTTCCCTGATGCTCCACCTACAATGCATCACATACGGTCCGTGGATTGGACTATGGTCCATCCTGGCACTCCATGGACTGAGTACTGGAACTTCAACTACCCAGACCAGGACCTACGACTGCCCATCCACGGCCTGTCGTTGGACCTACGGTTTGTGGGTGTCTCCGTTGGTGGTCACTTCTACACTTTTCAGCTTGTATCTTCATCAACCGCATCCAAGCCTTTTTCCTACAAAAATTACACATAAAACATTATTCCTAATCACAAAATAGCCCAAGACACACACAAACTCTTAGTGAAACGTATCAAAAATACCATAAACTAACGGTATATCAACACCCTCAACTTAAATTTGTTGTTTCTCCTTAAGCGACATACTAAAATCTAAACAACACTCATGTAGAAGCAGACATACAAACTCAAGCAAACACATGACTTTCTTGGTAAATTCCAACACATTAGTGCAAGTCTTTTCATCTAGACTCAATAAGCTAACTAATGTGAATCAAAACATGACATAGATACACCAATAGGCACCACAACATACACCTTTCACAATCACCAAGGTACCAATTCTCCAACAATGTAACTAGTGCCCTCACTTCAAAAGAAATCCTTTTTTTCACACAATAGATATGAATTTCAAATTTAAGGATTCATTCAACACTCACACTCAAAAGTGACTTCAATTACAGTTAGTGCTCAATACGATAGGCTTGCCCTTATTTTCACTGCAAAGACCCTCCAAACTAGTCACTAGGATCACTATAGGACTTTCTTAGCTTGTAACGTAGGCTTAGGGTCAGGTAGGGTATATTTGGGTACTTTTTAGTGACTTTCTGCCCTCCTTGACATTATATTGGCTTTTTACCTCTTTTGTCAACCAATTCTTGACATTTTTTTATTTTCTGCTCTTTCCATGGACTCTTTTCAACACAGATGTGGTTTTGCATTTATCGCTCTTATTTTTCACATTCTTCTTTTTCTTTGCTTTCTTTCAACATCTTTTTTCATTACTCATTTTTTTCTTTTGACTTCAACCACATCATTTTCTTTCTTTTCTTTTCTTTTCTTTTTATTTCTTCTACACCAAACTCTTTTCATACCCTTTTCTTTAGGTTTTCTTTTTCATAGCCACTCTCAACTTATGTGTTTTGCATGAGTTGAGGTGCACAATATCCGATGTCGAACCAGAGCCAACATTAAGGTAACTTTTTGAATTAGCCACTCTCAACTTAGACTTTTGCCAAAGTCAAGGTGCGCATGTCTAAGGAAGGACCGGGGCCAAGATAATTAATTTAGGGATGGTGGATTTAGGTATATTGAAAGAATTGGTCAACATTAGGCTTCAACATTTGGATCAAAGGGAACATTTATTTATTTTGGTTGAATTTTTAGGCTTAAGTGGACTTAATTGAACAAGGGCCTATGATCATTTCCCAACTTCTAGCCTAGATTATCTTAGCAAGACCAACGGGGTAAGTTCTAGATTTGCACACACTGTATGGACATTCAAACTTTTCTCACACACTTGGCACATTGTTTCCATTATCAAATTATTGAATTACCCACTTCAAGTTTTAGCTTAAGTCATGCCATCATACCGGTTCCTTATCATATCATATGAAGATCCAACACATTCAACTCATTTAGCCTATAGATCTAGTACATTTCAAAAAAATTGGACAAGTACCAATTTCATGTTTTTTATGCCATCATGCTTTCATTCTTCTATTTACTTCGACACATACAATCCTAAGCATACCGATTCAACATAAAAGTAAACAGTCCCTTCGGGGAAAAGAGCATTGGCAAGAAAACCTCAAAGGAGAATTATGCGTTGGGTTACTCAAACTTCACCCTATCACTCAAAATCCATTTACCCCATCACCATAAAATAAGGTGTCATTGCCCTCAATGCACAAAAATAAAAATTAAGACATAGGATGAAGCAAACCTGTGGCGCAAATGTGCCGAAGACTCATCAAGAAGCGGGTGGGTTTGATTTCTAGAAGCCCATTGGATCAACACTAGGGGAGCCATCAGTAGCGCCTTCATCAACCATGGGAGCACCATCAGTAGTGCTCAAAATTCCAGATGGGCAAACATCCACCTCACAAACCAGTTGTTCTCTCCATTTCTAATCAAGTATAGACTATAGTTGTGCTACCTCGAACTGCTAGCGCTCTTTTTTCTTCAATCTATAAACCTCTTTAGCATCAGAAGTGTGATTGGAGCGGTGGCGCTTCCTAGCAGCACGAGAAGATTCTAGTGGTGGCATAGCATCGCCAAATAAAGCAGTCATCACCACCTCATCCTTCGGTACCTCGGTTGCAGACTCTGCTACCTCCTCAGCAGATCCTAGCACGGCATCAACATCAGCACGAAGGCTAGCCAACTTCTTCTAGAACATGATCACATCTATGGTCGGGGCTGTCCTCTCCAAGACTCTCAACCCGAAAGCATTCAGGCGGTTCTGAACGGCCTAAATCTTCCGATCCATCGTCTACTACATCCTAGCCTCAGACTCCGCAATAGAGCACTGCATACATTACTTCATATGCTGCAACAAAGCGGCAATCTGTGTCTCCATCTTCTCGACTCGGGTTAAAGGCACGCCAGTGGACCCTGAAGAGGGGGTAGCTAGGGAGAAACTCAGGGCCTGACTAGTGGTCGAACACGGTAGAGCCTGAGCATCTATTGTATGGGCCATAATGGTGGTTTCATCAGCCTACATCTACTCCACATCCGTAGCAAGGTCATCACCGAAGGGCAGTTCGACAACCTGTGGCTCTCTCGGTGGTGCAGCTAGGTTGACATCATCCCGAATGAGGCCGATGTCCTATGTCTTGGTCGCCTCAAGTAACCTGTCACAATGCCAAACAGGCACAGTAGCCTCCTTACAGAGATGGAAAATCAGATATGGGAAAGGTAGGGTGGTGGTGGCCTTGAAGGCCCTCTCGTGGATCTCTGCGATTAGGATGTGGGCAAAATAATCTCCAACCCCGCTATAATGTTTCTATCATCACGACCCAGTCCCATGTAACCACATTGTCCACCTAAGTAGGGGACATTCGATTCCAAACCAATAACCAAAACAACTTCGTAGTGAAGTTGAGCGTCGCCTTCTTAATACCTAGAGTAGGAGTTCGTACCCACTTAGTGAACTCCCTATCCTCAGCAATATGACGTGCCAGCCATCTCAAAAGTGTGTCCCTCTGCTCGGCATCTCTATGAAATACCCCGGTCTGAATGATACCAATCATGTAGTCCTACTCTGCTGTATTAATCAGCAAAGTGTGGGCTGGGCCATAGATGAATTGGCGGATTATGTCATCCGTGATTTCGACTGGGAAACCCCGCACCAATGTAGATTGAAATAGAGGCTGAGCTATGGTCTTGTCCCGTTGAGATATGAAATTTCGTAAGATGGTAGCATACAAGGCATAGAACACTCTGGTCATCTCCTCGATATAGGTCCCAGGGATCCGTGCCATCCATTCGCATTTGTGCCTCCTAAAGAGCTCATCAATAGTTGGTGCAGTGTAGAGGCTGTATGTAAAAACCATGTGCTCCTCTGTAACTGTCTGAACCATCGTCCTGTGTTCATTCAACATGGTGCCATTCTCATACAACTGATACTGGACCGGAATGCACCATCTGTTCAACTCATCGGCCATAGGGGGAGGCTCAACTCTTGTAGGTACCAGGATGTTATCGGAGCTATCGGCCTCAAACGAAGAAGTGAGATTGCCGCTAGAACTAGAGTCGGACTGCGACTCGGAATCGAAAGGTGTAGCCCCCTTCACATACGGGGGCAGTGACTTCGACCTCATCTCTGGTAGAGAGAACCTGCAGGGATCATCTAGTAGTGCGAGGGTCATAGGTGAATACCCTGGTGGTAGGTAGAATGTAGTCAGTATCAGTGTCCTCATCAAGCAAACGTCGAGAGGGGCAGACTGATTTAGATTTTCCCCCTCTCGCGTAGGTAGGAGCTTGTTTCGGGGACATGGTACCTATGGAACACTAGTTAATACCAAAACAAGGCATTAATACTCATGGAAGAATTTTAGAACAGGAATCGGACCTAGACAAAAACTAAAATATTTCTCAGACAGTAGCTAAACTGGTGACCTATGGAGCGTACCTACGGTCCGTCGATAGATTGATGGTTCGTGGGTCCCCTTCATAGGTTGGATTGTGGAAAATTAGGTCCCAGATGGGGAACCACAGATGTGTAGTCCACACCGTGGTTCTAAACTTGTCCCAATTTTTGTGTGCTACTGATCCACGTACTCTCACATACGTTCCATAGGTTGACCTACGGTCTGTTGATGGAGTTCATAGATCAGTTTTGTGCCAGGCCTGAATTTCAACTTATTTTCAACCCAAAAAATTAACAACAATTTTGTTAATGAAACTAAGGTCTAATCATGCATTTCAACACAATATATGGTAGTTCATCATCCTTAGGGTTTCGATTACACACAATTCAACTTTGTAACATACTGAAACAATAAACTCTAAGTCAAAACTTTCAATCGAACCTTTTAACCTATTTATTCGATTTAGATCTATCACACACTCGTACTATCATCCTAAGGGCAGAATATCAACTAATTATTATTAATTTAACACATAATCACTACCCAAAATCAAGTTCCACTTTGTGACTTCATTATTAAACAATGAAAGAGTGATTCAAAATTCAGTTGAAATCTCTTATCTTTCAAGTAAGCAAAATAAATGAGTGTGTGATGCAACAACAATGCTCCTAAGAGTGATTGTGACGTCGAACCTGGACTGTGTCTGCTTTGTGAAAATGGAGAATTTGGAGAAAAATGGAGATTTGGGAGAGATAAATGTGTATTGATGGAAAGGGCGGATTATATGGAATTGATATGGAGGATTAATGGGTGATTTGGGGTGGCTGAAATGGTTTATAACGGTTGGAGGGAATGAATAGAAGTGGGAAATGGTTTAAAAGTGAGGGGTTTTATTATTTTGGGGTCTGGATCGGGTCGGACAGAAACCTTAGTCTGGACCTACGAGACCTGTCGACGATCCGTAGGTCATGCTGACACTTAGAAAAAATAGAAAACTTACCTGGGATCTACGAAAGACACCCACGGTCCATGGATTGACCAACGGACCGTTGATGGCGCCCGTAGACCACTGCGCAACTATTTTATACAGATTTTGCCTTTTCGTCCCTGCACACTTAGCAACCATTAGGACTTTATTTTTACATTTTCTAGACTCTTTTTAGACACGGTCCCTATTCTATATCTAGACAACACTAAACGGAAAACTAAACACCTATCTAAAGAGCTACACAATCAAAAAATAAAGAAGAAAACTCCTATATTGAAAAGAAACTCTTGTAGTTGGCTAGATTGTACATCTTGGGTTGCCTCCCAAGAAGCTCTTGATTTAACGTCACAGCACGACACAGACACCGTGATTACTCAGACTTCATCAAGATAATAAGCCTCTATCACTTCTTTCACACTCTCAAATTTCCCTAAGTAAACCTTTATCCTCAGTCCATTCACCTTGAACCTCGTTCCTTCCTTGTTCTCGAGATTGACCGCTCCATGTGGAAATACTTGAGTGACTCTGGATGGCTCGGACCATTTGGACTTGAGCTTCCCATGAAACAAGCGCAACCTTGAGTTGAATAATAGCACCAACTCATTAATTTAACATTTCAGGCACACCTCATCCAATTCTAGGTGTAAACAATCGTTAAGCAATACAGAACCCAACAAATGAGTTGGGGTCAAACCCAAAGGGAGCGGTACGTGTTCAAAATTCGGTTATGAAGTACAAATGTGATCTAAATATTTATAGGAATAGATATTATCGAAAAATACAAGTAAATAAATCAAAGGGTTTAAACAAATGTCAGATGGGGGATTTTATTTCCAATTATCAACTACAAAGCAGTCACACAAAGCTGAGATAACTATACGAAGAGAAATTCTCGGGAATGTGTTCGATTATAGGAAAATTTTGCTATATGGGTAATTGAAACTACTAACAAACAGTTAAAGATTAGTGGGTAGGCTAGACTATGAGTGAAATATCCTTCTCTCGAACAACTATTCCGCTTCAAGTGATTTCTTTCGAATATCAACAAGCATAGCAATTAAGAACAACCCACACCTTAATTCATCCACTCTCTCAAACTAGTTGGGTAGGATTGGGTTTAGGATTCAGTTTCTCAAGCTGAAACCTTATCAACCCAGTACCGATAAATCATTAGTCACAAGCATTAGTCCCAAAACTTCTCTCTCGAGCAAGATAAGAACACAGAGTTAGAACTGAATTTGCAACTACGGTTCATAAATTAAACCTCAACTAATAATTAAATCCACTTCAATGTAGCATTTAAATAAGTAATAAGCAATACCCATAAGCTAGTTCAACCCATAATCACATGATCACACCCTAAGAATTGGGGTTTTTTAGCCAAATATTATAAAAAGATAGAAATGGTTACCAAATCGATTATCCATCAACTAGGTAAGAGTATTCAAGTCTTTACAATGCTTCAATTTGAAGAAAATTAAAAACCCACTTGCAAAATCTCCTAATTGAGTCTCAAAAAGCCTTCAAGTTTACTCGAAAACTATCAAACTTCAAAAGAAAACTATTCTAAATGGTAGCAAGCTCTTCAATTTACAGTTCAAAATCCTATTTATAGTCGCCAAAAATTAGCCACGAAAGGCAATTAAGCGAGGTAAGTCGGGTTTACCGAGTGGTTCAGCGAACCTCCCTTTGTTCTCTTCTATCGCCTTTATGCATTGGCTCTCAGCATCCTCAAGTCTTGTAACTTTGGGCGATCAATCTTGTTATCGCGAAACTGATCGGTGATTCGCCGACTGCCCCTTTCATATCGCCTACGTGGTTTCTTCACTCAGGGATGGCACACTAGAACTTTAGGCGGACTGAAGAGCCATTGGCCGAGTCACCGAGTGGTCTTGGCGATCACCAGGCTCGTCGTTCTCCACTTCTCCATCTTGTTGTGTTTATTTTAGCCTGTTAGTGTCCTTGCTTTGCTCCATAATCAACATACCTAAAAATCAAGGCTTTAACATTAGTTTATAGCATAAATTGGGTATTTGAGGACAATAAAACTATCAAAACAAAGCTCTAAATGAGTCCAAATATAAGACTCATCAACACCCCCAACTAAAACTTTTGATTGTCCTCAAGTAAAACTCAAGATCAGTTGTTCAAAAAGGATGTCTCAAATAGTGTTGCATAAGACTCAACATGAATGCACACAACAAGGTTCAAATTACTAATGCAATGATCAGTTGTGCACTCAAAGATTCAAATTGTGACTTACCATTCCCAAAGATGCTCAAGTTCACAATACTTGCTTCAATTGCAAGTTCAAGCTCAACAAAGGTACTCAAATGCCCTCACAACAAAGATGATTCCATATTCACACACAATTTCTCAACAATTCAAGGTTTCGAAATCACATACAACTCTCACACTCACAAAGATGAACACATGCATGACTTCACCCATAGGTTTGCCCTTATTTTCCAATCAATATTCATTTCAGCTCACTCAAGATCACAACGGTCTATCCAAGGCTTGTAACGGGGCTGAGTGTAAAGGTATGGTCATTTAGGCTCAGTGGCTTCTACCTTGGATACCCCGTTTCTTTTGTAATTTCCATTACTTCATTTCACAACTTTTTCGATCGTTTTCTTTTATTTTTTCTTTTTTTTACATAAAGGGGTTCCATCTTTTTCAAAGTCGTTACTCAAAAGAGGTATTTCTCACACTTCTTGACTTTCCTTCTTTTTTCGCCACACTCCAAACTTAGGCTTTTGGCCTAAGTTGGCTATTCAAACAAATCATACTTCATGAAAGTTATGGGTGAATGGATAAAGAGAGGTCACAATGGTTCAAGTTTCTTCCAAGAAAAAGGGTAAAGCTCAAGAGGGTTTAAGCAAGGTTCACACATCTCACGAGGTTGGCAACAAAAGAGGTATATTGTCAAATTATTTTCACTCTTCAAAAGTGTTGCCTAGGATCATTTCAAGTTCTTGCCTCACTCAATCAACCGGACCAACGGCGAAAATTCTAGGTGTGATCACACACAATGTTCAATGTCATCTCATCCCACAAGGCATTGGTACTAATATCAAACAAGACTCCACACTTTCTAGCTAGTGTGCAATGTTCATCACAACAAACTCATTCGACAACCGGCTAGTCACAATGAGATGCTAAAAGTTCACACATTGTCTATGCAACTTTATTTGTCTAATCGTAGCCGCACATTCATTTCGTTCAATTAAGTGCACTATTCAGGTCATTGGTATTGATCATAACCAATACTCAAATTCACACGAGAACAGCCAGAATCACACACAAAAGAGGTGGCAAAATTTTAAATTTTGTCCAAAACCATTTTCATTCTAAACGATGGGCCATAAACTAGAACATCCACAAGATCAAGATCAAAGAACATATATATATCAACAAAATCAGGTAAATATTCACAAAACAAATCAAAATCACAAGAGGTAGGTATGGAAATACCTCACCCCACCCAACAAAAAGAAGCAGTTGTCCTCAAATGCAACTAAAACAACATAAAGAATTACAAAATAACATAGAGGGAGGGGAAAAATCATCCTGTCAGGCTAAGCCTGGGTGAAGTCTGCATCTCAGTCACTCTATTTGTCAGGGAATTAGTGCCCGGGGTAAAACTCTGAGGTTAGGCATCAATGCTCAATGTAGCATCAATTGTGGCTCCATTGGAGCCTGCCATAGTAGTGTCTCTCAAGGAGGCCTGATGGGCTGTCTCGAACATGGCACTCTCTAAGTTTGCCAGATCTTCATAAACAACAGCATCTTGCACCTCAATATACTTGTCAAATGTCTCGGCCTCAGACTCAATAGCAGCAACATCCTCCATAATATCATCTCCGGCGGTAGCCTAATGTACCTCGGCACAAGCTGGAATCTCCACACTTGGATCATCTGGAATCTCCACTGTCCCAAATAGCAAAGTAAAGTCTGTGGACTTCAGATGGTCCACATCCTTCCTCAGCTCAAAAACACCGACTTTCAAAGTCGTAACCTCAGTAGTCACAGCCTGCCCTCTCTCACAAATCTGTACTCTCATTGTGAGAGCATAAATGGAAGCCCGAAGACATGCCAGCGCAACAGTAATAACTCTCTCAATCATCCAAGGCACCTCGTCCTCTAGCCAAGAAGCCCGCACATCGGCAGAATGGGTTAGGTGTCCCTTCTTGAGGAGCATGGCCTGAGTGATCGGAGGCCTGGAGGCTGTCGAACCAGCAGCAGCTCTAGGGGAGGGGGAGCAGCAGAAGAACTCAAGGTCTGAGAAGGAGTGGAACTAGATGTACCTGAAGGCCCAGAGGCTGGAGTAGGAAATGTTGCCTCTACAGGTAATGAATCGATATCAACCTCCGGGGATGTATCCACCAGAGCTTCTCTCCTCCTATCAACCTCGTACCGTGTGTACTTGGCCTCTTTGCGCCAATTGTCGATAGATGATGTAGATGTAACCTCGACATTCCTCTTCTCATCATGAGAAACTCCAGCCCAATGACACAACACTATAGTAAGTATCGAAAATGGAAGGGACGTATGGCGCTTCTTAGCCCTCATGGCCATCTCCTGCTCGATAATTAATCCCAAATTTAGTCGTTTCCTAGCTATGACAGAACCAAGACAGGCCGTTTTTGGGTGGCAGATAATGGACTCATTTTGTGACAGTAAGACTGTGCTACTAATGAATCCAAACCAGTACCAAGCTGCTATATTTTGATCCTTCTTTTAAATAGGCGTTCCGGCCTCAATCCACCTCGGGGTGGTATCAGATATAAAGGGAGCTAGCTAGCCAGCCTTTCAGGTCATCCAGAGTCTGTGTAGTGACCATACTCTAGTACTCGTACTTAAAACCTACAACCCTCTCAAGTACAGTGTTGATATCATCGCTACTGCATCTCATTGTCCTCCCTCGAACCATCTCAGACTCCACCAGTCTGAAGGACTGGTCTTCTTCTTCCCATGGGGTACCAGATCCCTGTAGGCAGCATAAAAATCTCGGACCCATGTGGGAATGTATGGGCCATGGGGCCTGGTGAAGACCTCGAACCTGTGGAACCGGAGAGTGTCTCACACTGCAGGATGCCTGTCCACTACACAAACCGTGAACAACCTCTTCTCTTCCAAAATTGTCCTCAATCCCTCGACTATAACCGATTGAGTAACCTAGATGGATCATGACGAGCTTTGGAACATAGCTCTGCTCGCCGGACATGTAATGACTAATTATCCTCAGGCTTAGAGAATGAAGCCTGAGAATCCAATGATTCTCCCTTACTGCCATAGTTATGCTCCAGTGTCTCAACTACGGGCCCCTTGCCCTTGCCCTTGCCTCCATTTGAAGGTAACTTTTTGCTCTTTGAACTGGAAGAAGCTGCTTCCTCATTGATAACAATCCTTCGTGCTCGCTTTCGAGGGGCATGCCACTATCATTTAGGTTTGCTCTAGCCATATCTGCAAAACACATAGAAAAATATTAGAAATAATTCGAGAAAAGCGTAGACATGAAGTTGCAGAAAGACTCACCAAACCAATCACCGAGTCACTTAACCGAGATAGATCGAGCTCGCAGAAAGTACCTGCGCTAAAATTTTCCAAACTCAAGGTAGGTCGGAGATGTTCAGGGCCATTAGGCAAATCAGCGAGCTAGAGGTAGCCCGCCAAAAGTTACAGTGCATTTTAAGGGTTAGGGGAGCAAAAAGGGAAATCAAGAGAACTTTTCAGCGAGTCGCCAAGTGAACTCGGCGAGCTCAGGCTTCCCACTGAAAGTTATAGAAAAACCTAGCCAAAATTTGAAATTAAGGGTGATCTGAGGGGGACATCGGCGAACCACCAAACCATTCGGTGAGCTCGACGTAGCTCGCCAAACAGCCCAACGTGCCAGTTTTCAACCCCAAGTTTCAAAATCAAGCCCACAGTCCCCTAATTCAAAATCAAACACCTACACTATTCAATCAAAGGAAGACCCATACGACTCATTCCCTCGAGGTACTCACACTTCCCCTGATTTGGCCAAAATTGGCCATTTGACGACTTTTCCCCTTAGAATGATGTCAAATACTCCATCATTGGACAAATCACATCATTTAGCACAATTGGGGTCTACTTAGACTTCACCCCACTAGACCCAACACAAATAAACCGCAACCCAACAATTTTAAAACCGATTTCATTAAACAAGACAGGGGAATCGACATTTCTAAGCATTTAGCCACGTATTTCAAAACAAAATGGGTAATCTAATACATTATACAAATTTAAAGCAATTACCCAACATCAAATAACACACCTTTACCTATTACATGTAAGTTCAACCACAAAATTAAAGTGTGGGGTTTGGATAACAAACTTTCATGTCGAAGTTCAAGTTTAAATAGATAGGCGGCAAAGTTTTCCAATTCCGAGCATGAAATCACACAAAAATACGAGCAAAAGAGAAGATTTAAAGTTCAAGTGAGAATGCACGGGGAATAGAAACGAGAGAATATGAAGTATTTTGAAATTTTAAACCGTTTGGCCTTTAAAACCTTTAAGTTTGCAGCACCATCGGCGGAGTAATTCATGATTGCTGATGCGACGAGTGGTGTTTTCCTCACTGAGTTTTATAGAACCTTCAGCATTTTTGTTCAAACGGCGGACAAAGTCGGGCTCGCCGACTTGTTCAGCGAATCTCCGATTATGTTTTTAGTCCACTGAGTTTTACAAAGTGGCCCTTAAGACCTAGTGGTTCAAATGGTGGTCTAAGTCGAGGCTCGTCAACCAGTTTGGCGGGTGGCCAAATGGACTTTTGCTCGCCAAACTACCCATTTTCTAACACTTTTCACCCTTTAATCTGCACACTTAACACCCATTATTCATAATAAAAAATTAAAGCATTAAAAACTTGGGTTGCCTCCCAAGAAGCGCCTTAGTGAAAGTCGCGGCACACAGAGATACCGAATCAAGCTTCATTTTTGGGGTTTGCCATTGTGTCACTAGGCAACCCCTCTTGTTGTCTTGGATCAAAATATGAATAAATCTGACCCATTGGGTCTCCAGATGCTTAATAGAGACTGAGTGAGAGGTCACCATCTGATTGAGAGTCGAGATATCCTCTTTCATCTCTTTCAACACTTTGTCTGACCCTTCAACTTTGTTGAGAATGCATGAGAGCATATCTTCTGTACGGGCACCTTTAAATTCCTTTGGCTTTTGACGCTCATGAGGAGTGACATACCTATCTTGTCCCCCTCTCTTTCCTTCCAAGTGGCGTTAAGGTCATGCCAATCTCTATCACGGTCTCTCCAGCCCTCATCTCTATTCCATCATTGATTTCCACATAGTCTTGGGTAGTTTGCACGATAACCTCCTCCTTGAATGGCTAAGAATTTCTCTTTCTCACTGTACAACGCTTCAAATTTTGCTTCATCGGGGTTTACTCAACCAACACCCACAACATTAACACTATTTGCACCAACACCCATGACATTTTTGGCCAAGATATCCAGTTGAGTCATCATTTTGTCCATGTTTTGGTCTCTCTCTCTTGATCCTTTTCAATCTGCTCTTTTGTCATTCTAAAATTGAGAGGAGAGACTTGGTCTTCACGAGTGTACCACGCCCTATTGATCTTGGTCATGCAATCAAGGAGTTGGGACGCTACTTCATATGGTTGTTGGATTATACCACTAAGTGAGAGTTGATCAGTCACTCCTTTGTTCACTGAATCGAGACTCCTATAGAAGTGTTGCAGCAACACATTATTTGGGACTCCATGGGTTGGGCACTGCAGCACTAGCTTCTTAAATCTTAGCCATGTCTCATAGATTGGCTCACCTTCCAAGCGTTTGAAATCTTGGATGCCATCCCTTAGAGTTATCAACTTCGATGGGGGAAAAAATCTCACTTGAAATGTTGTCGTCAGCTTATCCCAAGAGGTGATAGAGTCCCTTGGTAACTCAGCGAACAATTTAGTAGCTTCACCCATCAAAGAGAATGGAAATAACTAGAGACGGACCAATTCTTGTGATATGTTCCTAAATGAGAACGGTCCATATACATCACGAAGTTCCTGATATGTTTATGGGGATCCTCATGAGCCAGACCCCAAAATAATCCTTTCAATTGTAGGAGCTGAAGCATTGTGCTTGTGATGTGAAAAATAGTGTTTGCTTCAGCCGGAGGTAGACGAATGGCACCAACACCACACACTTGGATTGGGTCATTAACGTTTGGGTTATTGACATCATTGAGGCTCCCAATGTCGTCTTGGTGGACCACTTGGCTACCATTACTTCTGTTTATGCTCATCTCTTCCTTTGTTCAACACAAGAAACACAAAACCAAAAACTAGAGTAAGTAGATTCAACTACAACTAAAGAGATCACAATTTAACTTCACTAAAAGAATTTTAAACAATACCACTCCCCGACAGCGGATCCATTTTGATTTAATATTTAAGGAACACCTCATCCAATTCTAGGTGTAAACGATCGTTAATGTAATACCCCAGAAACTAGTAGACTAAACTAGGGCCTTAAGTTAGGGTTCTAAAAGTTTAGTATGAAGGTTAGAGTCGTAGATAAGATTTACCGTACTTAGAATAAGGAGTTTAGGCATTAAACGTCAAGGCACGTGCTACACCCCGTAGTTTTGAAGACTGTCTAGGGTTTGGTTGAGGGTATCAAGGGCAAGGGCCAAGGCAAAGGGGTAATGCCAAAGGCCAAGGCTGCCCCAACCTTGGCCAAGCACTGCATCAAGACTACGACCACCTTCATGACCAATTTTCTTTACCACGGTCCGTGAAGAGGCTCATGAAGACCCCTTAGGCATATGGGAGGCAAGGCCTTGAGGCCTAGCTACTGCCCCAAGACCACGACCCATTGTCTTAACCCCGGATCGTGGGAGGTCTCATGGTCATGCCTTAGTATTTTAGGGGAAAAGACTCATTTGCAAGCCACGGCTCGTGAGCCCTGTCGTGGTGCCTGGCACCATGGCTGCCAAATGACGGTCAAAATAGGAAATTCCTTTTAAATTAGTTTTAAGTGGGGGTCATTTTATATGGACTTTATACACCTATATAGAGTATTTTATGTCATTAACCACCCCAACTAAGTCATTTAGAATCAAAATCCCAAAACACTCTCATCTCAAATAATTCTCTCTCTAGAAGACCTAAGATTTGAAAAAAGAAGATAGAGCTTGAAGCTAAGGTCAAGAACAAACCTCCATTGTTGAAAGCTTATGTTAGGGCTTTGATTAAAGTTATGTTTATATTTTAATCTATGGGTTCTTCCACCCATAGAGTCCCCTAGAAATTCCCCAAATTTATGAAGAACAACCCTAATTTAAGCTAGTGTTTATTCCAATATGTGGGTTTAGTTGGGTATGACTCCAATTGGTTGGATAATACTTATTTATGGTTAATTCAGTGTTGATTCATAATATTATGGTTCAGTTATGTGAATTCCATGGCTAACCCTAGAAATCAAAGTATGTGGGTTTATGCCTTGTGAAAAGAAATTGATGATTCTCGATAGATCTTCTATAATTATTATCATGTATAGGACTTATTCAAGAAGAGGAATATGAAATCATGAATTGACCTATATTTATGAATGTATGATAGATCATGAATTGTAGTGATTGAATTTGGGACTTTATGATGAATTATGCTTAGAATTGCCAATGACTAAGGAATGTAACTAATATGTCTTGTGATGTAGTCTAGTATGATGATTGTGGAGTAAAGCTTGATAGTAACACTTGAAGTCATAATGTTGATCACTAGGGCCTATAGAGTGAATCTAATATGACGAGATAGCTTGCATAAAAATTGGTATACAAATAGATAGAGTTGTTGTGGAAGAATTTTACCCACATGACCTACCTAGAACTATATGAATGCATGTATGTAGAGTGTGAAAGGTCTTCTCACATTGAATGGTTCTAGATTGAAGGGTTAATTACCTAAAATGAATCAAAACATGTTAGAATAGAATAGCTTGAAGTTATGACATATGATCCATTCATGTATAACTTGTTTAGATAGCATGAGTTAGTAGTTCTCATGGTAGCTTGGGATTGAGGAATTATACTCTCCTAAGGTTAGATTTAATTAGCATTGGTAGGATGCTTTTCATGACAGCTTGAATTAGTATAGGCATGGTAGCCTAGGATTGAGGACCTATACTCTCCTAAGGGTAGCTTGGACTAGCATTATTAGAATGCCTCCATGGTAGCATTACTTGGTTAGGCCAAGACCACTTCATGATAGCTTAGGATAGAGGATTGATACTCTTCTAAGGATATCTTAGGATTGAGACACCATACTCTTCTAGGGGTAGCTTAGGGTTGAGGATTCATAATCCCCTAAGGGTAGCATGTATTATATTGAATATTTGCATGGTAGCTAGGTTGGGGTACTTGCACTCTTCCTTGTATAGATTTGTTTACATGATAGTGTGTTTTACCATGGTAGTTAGTTCTAGCCTAGTAGGGTGCTATTCTTTGATAATCTAGCATGAAAAATAGTAAGCATTGAGTAAGATAGCCTAAAGAAGTACTTAGTGCGAATGGTAGTATGGGATGCCATTCATTCATGGCACAAGTATGACTTCAAGCTACTTATGAAGTGTCATCTTAAGTGTTGTATGCTTAGCTTGGATTGTTGCTATAGTTTCCTTCCATGATATGATTGACTCAAGTTGATATGTTCTTGTCTATATGAAGTAGGTCAAGAGTGACACCTATAGATGGTAAATATGAATATGGTGGCTTCAAGGATATGCTTAGTGTGGGTGGTATCCATGGGATACCACCCACGCATTGCACAAGTCTGATTTGAGGTTACTTAGGAGTATAGTGCTCTTATGATATGAAAATCTAAGTCTTGACTATGAATGTGGACTATGCGTAAGAATGACCAAAAAGGGGGACTTAGTTTGGATGGTATTATGGGATGTCGTACATGCATTGCACAAGTGTGCTTTGAGGTAGCTTGTGAAGTAGTTCTCTTATAATATGAAAGACTAAGGGTTGAAGAATGAAGTATGAAGGTCTAAGTAAAGACTATGCCATGAATATGATTTTATCTCCTAAGCTCATTAACTATGTCTTATGTTGACATATGATTATATGATGCTTATGTTGGAGATTAAGCTATGACTATGTTATTATCTCTTATGTTTTTGTCTTATGTTGACTAACCAATTTGAGATGTTCTTATGATGTTGTGCTAGCTATTATACTTGGTACATTATGTACTAACGCATACTTTGCCTACATTCTAATTAGGGTTTCGGAGATTGAGTTCCTTTGAAGGCTAGGTTTCTAAGGAGCAAGAAGTCTAGAAGATTTGGTGAGTACTCATAGCTTCGAGGACCAACCCATTATTTCCTTTATATCATTTCGTTATGTTTTAGACAATTGTATGGGCTGAGTCCTAAGACTTTTATTCAAGATTTTAATAGATGTTTTGACACAAAAGTGTAGTAAAGACTTCAACTTGCTTTATGAAAATATTTTCGATTGTATGGTTTAAAAGAAGTTTTAAATTTTCCGTACTTTTCTATTATCTTATGTTATGATTATGCTAAGGGCTTGTATGAGTCCCCTTAGGGATCAAGTACGCCATGTTACACCTAAGGTATACCCTTGGGTCGTGACAGTTAAGCAATATAAAACCCAACAAATTAGTTGGGGTCAAACCCACAGGGAGCGATACGTGTTCAAAGTTTAGTTATGAAGTACAAATATGATCTAACTAGTTATAGGAATAGAAATTATCAAAAAAATACAAGTAAACAAATCAAAGGGTTGACATATATGTCAAATGGGGGATTTTTGTTTGCAATTATCAACTACAAAGCAGTCACACAAAGCTGAGATAACAATACAGAGAGGAATTCTCGGGATGTGATCGATTATAGGCAAATTTTGCTATATGGGTAATTGAAACTACTGACGAATAGCTAAATATTAGTGGGTAGGCTAGACTATGAGTGAAGTAGCCTTCTCTCGAATAACTATTCTGCTTTAAGTGATTTCTTTCGAATATAAACAAGCACAGAAATTAAGAACATCCCACATCTTAATTAATCCACTCTCTCAAGCTAGATGGGCAGGATTGGGTTTAGGATTCACTCTCTCGAGCTGAACCCATATCAACCCAATACCTACAAACCATTTATCACCAGCCTTAGTCCCAAAACTTCACTCTCGAGCAAGCTAAGAACACAAAGTTAGAACTGCATTTGCAACTATAGTTCATTAATTAAACCTCAACTAATGATTAAACCCTCTTCAATATAGCATTTAAATTAGTAATAAGCAATACCCATAAGCTAATTTAACCCATAATCACATTATCATACCAAAAGAATTGGGGTTTAGCCAAACATCATAAAAAGATAGAAACAGTTAACAAATCGATTATTCCTCAACTGGGTAAGAGTATTCAAGTCTTTACAATGCTCCAATTTAAATAAAATTAACAACCCACTTGCAAAATCTCCAAATTGAGTCTCAAAAAGCCTTTAAGTCTACTAGTAAGCTATCAAACTTCAAAAGAAAACTATTTTAAATGGTAGCAAGCTCTTCAATTTCCAGTTCAAAATCTTATTTATAGTCGCCAAAAATTAGCCAGGAAAGGACATTAGGTGAGGTAAGTCGGATTCGTTGAGTGGTTTGGCGAACCACCATTTGCTTTCTTATATCGCCTTTATGCATTGGCTCTCAGCATCCTTAAGTCCTTTAACTTTGGCGATCAATCATTTCATCACGGAACTGATCGGCGATTCCCTGACTACCCCTTCCATGTTGCTGACTTGGTTTCTTCCCTCAAGGCTGGCACAGTGGAACTTTAGGCGGACTGAAGAGCCACTCTGCGAGTTGCCAAGTGGTCTTGGCAATCATCAGACTCACCTTTATCCCCTTCTTCAGCTTGTTTTGTTCCTTTTTGCCTGTTAGTATCCTTATTTTTCTCCTTAATCAACATACCTAAAAATCAAGGCTTTAACATCAGTTTATAGCATAAATTGGGCATTTAAGGACACTAAAACTATCAAAACAAAGCCCCAAATAAGTCAAAATCTAGGACTCATCAAGCACCTACAACTAATTCATGCTTTTCAATCTTTTGATCATGGTACTTCTTCATATTCGACTTGTACAAGGGTTCACTTTGATTTCCTTTTAGGCGAAACTCATCAAGCTCATTCATGTCATTCAGTCTTTGATTCGATGCGATGCCCCAATCCAAATTCAACTTCTTTAGCGCCTACATTGCTTTATGCTCTAGCTCTACATGCAAATGGCATGACAAGTTTGTAGGGGGACATACCTATGAGAATTGAATACGGTGCGATAGGCCCATAGAGCATCATCAAGCCTTCTTGACCAATTAGTTATGTTGTCTTTCACAGTCTTTGCATGGATTTGCTTTATTTCTCTATTTGACACCTCAACTTGCCCACTAGACTATGGGTGATAAGGAGTAGCTACATTATGACAGACTTCATATTTCTCAATGAACACCTTGAACAACTTGTTACAAAAGTGAGAACCTTCATTGCTTATGATTACCCTTGGTATACCAAACCTGGAGATGATACTCTTTTCCAAGAATGAGGTGAAACTCTTCCCTTCATTGTTTGAAAGCGCAATTGCCTCCACCCATTTTGATACATAGTCAATCGCAATAAGAATATACTTCATCACATGTGAACTAACAAATGGACCCATGAAGTCAAGACCCCAAGCATCGAACAACTCAATCACCAATATCCGGTCAGGTTCATAGGGAGCTCTTGCTTCTTTGAAATTCCTCGTCCTCTTTGTCAACGGTCACAAGACTTGGCGAAATCATGAACATCTTAGTGGATGGTAGGCCAGTAATACCCACACTTCAAGATTTTATGAGCAGTTTGAATACCATTATGGTGCCCACCAATAGGAGATGAATGACACACCTCTAGTATACTCATCATCTCAACCTCGGGCACACATCGACGAATAATCTCATCATCACAAACACGAAACAAGTAAGACTCATCCCAAAAGAACTTCTTCACATCATACATAAGCTTTTTCCTTTGGTGAAATGACAAATCCGTTGGAACCAAACCGCTTGCCAAGTAGTTAACAAAATTTGTGAACCAAGGGACAAGATCATAAGAACCAGCCAATACATGTTCATCTGGGAATGCATCATTAATCTTTGCCCCATCTCCTAACTTGAGCATAGCTTCCTCCTCTAATCTGGAAAAATGGTCGGCAACCTGATTTTTCGTTCTCTTTCTATCGTTCACCTCAAAATTGAACTTTTGCAGCAATAATACCCATCTAATCAATCTCGGTTTTGCATCCTGTTTAGCAATCAGATACCTTAAATGTAGAATGGTCAGTATGCACTATGATCTTAGTACCAAGCAAGTAGTATTGAAATTTCTCGAATGCGAAAACCACCGCAAGGAGTTCAGTCACAGTATAGTTCTTTTGAGCCACATTCAGAGCTTTGCTGGCATAGTAAATCGGATAAAGAATCTTTTCTCGTTTTCTGTCCCAATACCACACCAAGCGCCACCCCACTTGCATCACACATTATTTCAAACGGTTGCCCCCAATCCGGTGATATAATGATAGGTGTTGATAATAAACTTTCTTTCAACTCTTCAAATGCTCTCAGAAAAGCATCACCAAAATCGAAGTTACACTTCTTTTCGATTAGTTTGCACAATGGGTGCGCAATTTTTGAAAATTCTTTTATGATCCTCCGGTAAAAACCTGCATGCCCAAGAAAACATCTAAAACCCTTTACACAGATAGGTGGTGGAAGCTTTTCTATCACCTCAATACCTTTCTCAAAAATCTGATGACCCAGAACTATACCCTCTTTCACCATGAAATGGAAATTTTCCCAATTGAGCACAAGATTGCACTCTTCACATCGTTTTAGTACCTCGGCCAGATGCATAAAAGGAGTCACCTACCACAGAGAAATCATCCATAAATACCTCAATTGTTTCCTCCACCATATATAAAAATATCAACATCATACACCACTTAAAAGTCGGTGGAGCATTACACAACCCAAATGGCATCCTTTTGAAGGTGAAAGTCCCATACGGACAAGTGAAGGTGGTTTTCTCTTAATTTTCCAAAGCTATGGAGATTTGATTGTACCCCAAATACCCATCTAGAAAACAATACCAACCCTTAGCAGCGAGACAATCTAGCATTTGATCCATGAACGACATTAGGAAGTGGTCTTTTTCTGTCCATGCATTTAGCTTGTGGTAGTCCATGAACACTCTCCAACCAGTCACTGGCCTCATTGGAACCAACTCATTTTTTGCATTTGGAACCACAGTAATCCCACCTTTCTTAGGTACACACTAAACAGGACAAACCCAACTACTATCTACAATGGGATATATGACTCCAGCATCCAACCATTTAATAATTTCCTTTTTCACTACATCTTGCATAGGTGGATTAAGTCTACTTTGGTGCTCAATACTTAGATTGTTGTCCGGCATGAGTTGGATTTTATGAGAACAAATACCAGGAGGAATCCCAATAATGTCTTAAATTGTCCATCCAATTGCCCTCTTGAACCTCTTCAATACAGAAACCAATGCCACTACTTGTACCGCACTCAAATCATCAGCAATGATTACCGGTAAAGTGCTATCTCTCCCCAATAATACATATCTCAAATGGGATGGTAGAGCCTTGAGTTCCAATTTTTGAGGCTCATCTACAGATGGTTTTGCTGGTGGGGAGTCTCGATTCTTCATATCTAACTCCAATCTTTTTGTCTTGGAACGGAACTCGAACCTATTAAGTGCGGCAACCAGATCATCGTACTCATCAATACCATCACTATCAAAAGTCATCTTCACCGCTGCTAGCGCATTAACACGTAACCGTTCCTCAGTAGATACTTCAGAGTTTTTCCCCTCAAAATGATTCACCACAGATACCGATTTAAGGTCACTTTCATTCTTCATAGACCTACAGATGTTAAAAGTTACCTCGTCATTGTTAAATCAGAACTTCATATGCCCTCTTTCCATTTCAACCAAGGCATGCCCAGTAGCAAGAAATAGTCTCCCTAAGATGATGGAAACCTATCAACCTCACAATAAAGTATCACAAAGTCCACTAGAAATATGAATGACTCTACTTTCACAAGGACATCTTGGAGCACAACAATGGGCCTCTTCACAATTCTATCAGCCATTAGTAGACTCATCGCAGTTGGCTTCAAAGCTTCTAAACCTAACTTTTTATAAATAGACAACGGCATCAAGTTAATTCTAGCACCCAAATCACACAAATCTTTCGTAAAGTGAAAAATCTCAATGGTACAAAGAATAGAGAAAGCTCCAGGATCCTTTATTTTGGACAAGTAACTTAGTAGCAATAGCACTGCAATGTTGCAACCTCTCATCATTCTCAAAACTAACAACCCTCTTTTTGGTCACCAAATCCTTCATAAATTTTGCATACCCGGGCATTTGCTCCAAAGCTTCTATCAACGAAACATTGATGGAAAGTTGTTTCAACATAGTTATAAACCTGCGATATTTTCCTTCTTCGGCCTTTTTCACCAATCTCTGTGGGAATGGAGGTGGAGATCTAGGCATGGGGACAACTTTTAGGTGACCTCCGCTTCTTTCTCTGTAGCAATTTTAGACTCTCCAGTAACCTCAATCTCATCCACATCTTTTTCTACCACAATTTCAACCTCAGACGGCATAGGGGGATCAATGGTCTATTAACCTCCGCTAGTATTGACTGTCATACAATGCCCATCATTCTTTGGATTCTGATGATGTTGCTAGAAAGTGTGTCAGGCTGACGTGGGTTCATAGTAGTGGATAATTGACTAAATTGCTGCTCAAGTTGCTTGATCGACACTGCATGGGCATCAACTTTTTGACCAATTCCAGACAAGTCATTTGGCATCTCTTTCACATTCTCATCAGTTGAATCAAACATCTTCATCATTTTTTGCATCATATCCTCAATGCGTGACATACTACCACCAGCCTCTATATTACTAGATTCCCTATTACCAGGTGGAACATAGGGCTCAACTTTCTCATTCTTCTTGCCATAGTTGTTCCGGTTGTAGTTGTTATCATGATTGTATTTCCTATCCCAGACATAGTTTCCCTCTCGATTGTAGTTTTCATAGTTTCGACCTTGGTTTTCTTGACCTTAGCACTAATTATCCGAGTTTGAAACTTGGGTGTTGGTTCGGAAACCTCCTGTTTGATCATTAACCAAATATGCATGCTCCTTATAGTAACATTCCTCAACTAGTGGTGGTGGAGCTCTATTTAAGTAGTTTACCACATTCACCTTTTTTGCACCTTCACTCACATGCTTTAAAACCAAACCCATTTTTGTCCTCATTTGAGTCATCTCTTCACGAATATCATCATTGGCTTGGCTAGGTGTTGTTTAAACTGCAAATGAGATTTGACCAGTGTTCGCCTTTCTAGTGTTCTATGCCTTATTATTCTGGGAAATCTTCTATAGTTTTTCGGTGATATCCTCAAAAGTGCACTCACCATATGATCCTCCAGCAATAGTATCTAGCACAGCCCTTCCATTGTCATCCTAACCTCTATAGAAGTACTCATTCAGTGACTCATCATCTACTCGGTGATTCGGAACTCTTCTGATGAATGCAGTGAACCTATCCCTTGAAATTCTTACAGACTCTCCAAGTAGTGTTACGAAGTTGTTCAGTTTATCTTTATGATTCAGCTTCTTAGTCACCGGAAAACACTTCTCCATGAACACCCTATCCAATTGGTCCCATGTATGAATCGAATTGTATGAAAACTGAGAAAACCACACTACAGCATCACCGAACAATGAGAGATGGAAGACTCTCAAACCTATGACATTCATATCCAATTTTGGTCATCCCACACAACTCTTGCAGACACTTCTAAACTTATCCATGTGACCATGTGGATCTTCTGAAGTTGGACCAAAAAATAACCCTCTTGTTGTAAGCATTTGCATCAGAATGTTGGTCACCACAAATGTATGCCCTAGAGGTAGAGGAGGAAGAACAATGTGTTCTGATTCAACTGTATTAGACTACCACCATGAACCTGAGCATTCACATTACCAACTCCAGGAGACTGCAATTCATCTTCATCTTCATGTTTCTCTATGATTGAATTATTATGGACCTCTAGATTTGCCATTTTTCTCAAAGTCTTTCTTATTTCAGGATCGTAGGGGCTCAATGGTTCGCCTCGACTCCGTGTACTTGCAATACACTAGAGTAGAAACCTGTAGAAAACAAAAATAAAAGGAAAACGTAAAATCCAAAAATACTTAACTAAAGTTCAATAATTTAGTTAAACTTAATCTAAAAAATGTATTCCCCGGCAACGGTGCCAAAATTTGATACGCTCAAATTACACCTCCCTAAAGAAGTATAAGCGATCGTTGTCAAATAAAGAACCCAACTTGTAGGTTGGGGTCGATCCCACGAGGAATATGGTTTAGACTTAAACTTAACTCACTATTATATTCGTTTAGTCAAACTATTTCCTTCACAAGTAAACAAAAGGGGGGATTTTGTAAGTAAGTAACAAATTGTTGATTAAATAACAAGTAAACAAGATTCAAACTTTATGTTATCAATATGAGAAAGAAACTAGGGTATATGTGTTCCCCACAAGCTCTTAACGCAGTAATCCTAATAATAGTAATCCTTTCCTAGTGTTTTACATGCAAAGTTGGTAAGTTAGGTATCTCTAAGTGATTGGTCCTCCAAGTAGGAAAACCTTGGTCTGGCTACAGGTGTATGCTTTACTAACCCTTACCTTTATCCTAGATTAGTTATCACATCAATATACGACTTAGTTTTCACCCTCACTCCAATTGACATTAAACTATTAAATAGCATCCACTAAATTTATGTTGGTAATTATTTTCTCATTCACTACCTCCTTGGTCGAACAAGTAGAAACGAGGCGAGTTCTAACGTTGGCCACTATTAAAAAGACTTCTAAACTAAAGAATTAACAATACATGCATAAACACTATTCAAAAATTACTTAATTATTATTCATAGTTTGTTAATTGCTCGAGGTTTCCACAACTCTAGTTGTGGATTTAGCTACTCATGCTTGAGAGTTCACAATTCATAATTAGATAAGAAGAATTCATGAACTTACAAGTAGAATTGATGAAACCCAAAATCTTCAATTGAATTTCAAAGTGAAAATTATATAAAACGAAATTCGGAGAGTTAATTGCTAAGAGTTTGCAAATTAATTCTCACAGAACAAAACTTAGAAGTATACAGTAATGTCAAACCCCTAAAAACGAGATTTATAACTCCTATTTATAGAAAACAAATCCTAAATAAAATAGGAAACAAAATAAGGAAATAAAATGTTGGAACGCGACTTTTGTTGACGGTCGACCTACGGATCGTGGGTCGACCTACGGTCCGTATGTCACCCTCCGTGGCTTGAAACTTAGAAACTTCATCAAGTATTGGAACCTTCAACTCCCAGATCATCGTCGATGAATATGCAGGTCGGATCGTGGGTTGACCTACGGTCCGTCGACTTCTCTGTGGTTCCACACTTGATCAGACTTTCCTGATGTTCCACCTACGATGCATCACCTAGGTTCTGTGGACTACACTACGATCCATCCTGGCACTCCGTGGACTGAGTACTGGAATTTCAACTCCCAGACCAGGACCTACGAATGCCCATCCATGGAACGTCGTTTGACCTACGGTCCGTGGGTGGCTTCGATGGTGGTCACTTCTGCACTTTTCACCTCGCATCTTCATAAACCGCATCAAAGCCTATTTCCTGCAAAATTACACATAAAACATTATTCCTAATAACAAAATAGCCCAAAACACACACAAACTCTAAGTGAAACGCATCAAAAATATCGTAAACTCACAGTATATCACCGGCGAGGCCACAACTAAAGACATACCTACTTACACACACATATATATACATGCCAAGTCTATGGGATGGAGATTGAAACATAGTAAACCTCCTTTGATAGGCCCAGAATAAGATAGCTTACCAACTCACAGTTGAACCTGAATCCTAGCAGGTGGGTCGATCAGAATCCCTTCCTGAACCTGCTCGCATGAAACAAAAAGCAGTGTCCCCAGGCAATGGGATGTCAGTAAGAATAAAAATGTAATGGTATGTAATGCGGAAAGTAGAATCATGAATAGTTACTGAAATGGGGTAATAGAGATAGCACATGAAACTGAAACTCAAATAATGTCCCTGGCTGACTTTTGGCATCCTACTATTTAAATATGCATGGTATACTCGTATAAGTCGTGAATACATATATAGAGATGCAAATGCCTGACATACCCAACCAAATGCTAGCAATGGTGGTACTTCCCGGTAGCTAACCGGCATCATATACACCAACATGTGGCCATCGGTGTCTCATAAGTATAAATATCGGCAATCCATACCTCCCGATTATAGCTCAGGAGTAGAATGCATAGCATGTCATGTCATGGATTTATAATACCTATATGTTACCATTGTCATGTTGTCATGTTGTCAATCTTGGCCCGTTTGTAGTCTTGTTCTCATAACCCCATAATCACTTTCGTATAACATGTAACCTTCTAATGGAACCTCATATGTTCTTCCAAATAAGCTTGAAAAGTTAACTCGAATTTTAGAAACATAGCCTAACCTTGAAAATATTCATAACAAGTTTAAGGTGATTTACTTAGTTACTAACTTGGTTCCTACATAATTTATAAAAGAAGTATTTCATAAACCAAATGTTCTAATATTTTAAACATTTAAGTTATATTCGAGAGTTTTGAAGATCGTGAATTAAATTAAAGATTTTTCATAATAAATTTAGTGGGGAAGAAGGGCTGGTTACAAGTAATAAGGGTCTACCGTGATATTTTAAGTCACATCACCCAAAGAAGAAGAGGAATTCATACATGCGGACATATAATCAAGGAAACCGATAAAATGACATGTAGATGTCGAATACTCTATTTATCCAAACGAGTGGAATATCAAAATAAAATAATCATGAAAATAATTCAGCCAAGATCCCAATACCTTTCATGGAAGGTCTTTCTATCAAGAAAATAGCAAAATATCACATTTGGAGTTTTAGGAATTTCCCAAGAGTGGTGCTAAAATGAGAGACGGAGCTTAGCCTTGACATACATTTCCAATGAACACTCAAATGGACGTAGTTTATTCATGAAAGTTGTTCCTTATGTCCTAAGCTTCGCAGACACTATATAAACATAGCTGGTACGCACCGATAAATAATTCATAATTGAGTTTAAATTGGCAGATTTGTCATATTGCCTCAACTTGACGAAACGTTCGTAGAACTTCATTAAAACAATCATAAAAGATTCCCAAGATGATTACCTTAGTTAACCAAGTATAAAACTTGAACAAAACACCAATAACTACAAATTTATATCTTCAAAAACTAGCTTCAAATGCAGCTAATAGAAGGGGAAAACAATTGCCACGTGTAGAGATTACGTTTCTAGGCACAGGGGGTAACCTACTGTCACAACCCAGGGGTACCCCTAGATGTAACACAACGTACTCGTCCCCCAAAGGGGTCATATACAAGCCCTTATCATATCATAAACATAAGTAGTATAAATGATGAGGAATTAAAATTTTTTACAATCGAAGTCTTTTCATAAAATCGAATAGAAGTCTAGACCTTGTCTCATTAACCATCTAATACAATCTAATATCAGTAATGGTCACAGCCCTTTACAACATAGTCTCAAAGTGAAAGTAAGAAGAAACTAGAAATGAATAACTATTGTCCTCGAACCATGAGGACTAACCAAAAGCGTGAAGAATAGTCGATCCAACTTTTGATCAGGAAGGAAGCACAGCTCAAAAATCGGTCCCTACACTTATAGAAAAATGTATAAAATATGGGTTAGCACAAAATTGCACAAAGTATGGAAGCCATGCACTGAAATCCTTAAAACATGCAAAAAGGGACAATTTAATTGAATCAACACAACAATATCATCACAATCATGGACATTACATGCATAGTCTTGTGTAAGGGTATAGGGAGAATGATCTTTCAACTATACCACAATTACACCATAGTCATAGAATATTCACTTTCTAAGTGAATCATAAGCTCATACACAATTTTCATCAACATGTACAACCCTCATAATTTGCCCTTCAAGGACCATGAATCACATTTAATCCAAACATCTAGAATTACTACATTAGATATGGAGAATATCATGATTCAATAAACTCAATCAATATAGACATAACCAATTGACATGCTTTTATAATCAATCAACCCACATCATGAAATCACAATTTAGTAATATGGGGGATTCATGGGTTCTTGGGGGGATTTCATCATAAATCAATAATAAATCATCAATTCAATCATAATCCATCATAAATCGACATTTGAAAATGTTTTGAAAAAGAACCCATGACTTAGATTGAAACCCTGGCTTTTGGGAAAATTGGAAGCTTTGAAATTATGTTTTGGAAGCTTTGAAATTATGTTTTGAAGGGACTCTATGGGTGAAAGCTACTCATCGATGAAAATCCACCATACCTTATGATGATTTTCTCACGAAATTGAGTGGAAAGATCAGTCCCTGAACCCTAGACCTTGACTTATTATTCTTCTCCAATGGAGGTTTTAGTGAGAAAAATATTGGAGAGGTTTTGATTTGGGAACTTTGGTAGTTATGATTTTGAAGACTAACTTTTAGGGGCTTTAAACACTTATATACTTGGTCTAAAATAATACAAAACGATGTCACTTAATGGTTAATTAAATTAGAAAACCCAAAACTACCCCTCAACCAACTCCCTAAAACCACATTCCAGGTGTGACCCACGATCCCCTCATCTACGGACCGTGAATGGGCCCACGGCCCGTTCTGGTCAAACGTTGGTCGATGGACAATGACCTATATTTGGGGGTCTTGTCCTGCGGATGCAAGCCACATGGAATGGACCCATCCATGAGACATGGGTCCTGCTCGAGGCTACTGCCTTAGGTAGAGTCCAAAAAGGCCTCACCCACGCTGCCCCCTACGGGCCGTGGGTTCCTTTCGTGGGTCACTACCTGGCAGCCAAGGACCCAAGTTTGGTCCTTGTGGTTTAGGCCTTGACATTCTAACACGAATACATGATTTTTAAGGTACGGGAAGGTGCTTTCATGGCTCTAACCCTACTATCAAGCTATAGCACACATGACTCCCAAAACACCACACTCAAGAGGAATTACTTACCTCAAGCTTGGATAGGAGTAGAAAGAAAAAGATGAGGATAGCAGGACTTCATATCGGCCTCGGCCTCCCACGTAGCACCCTCAACTAAATTATTCCTCCATAAAACTTTCACGGAATCTATTTCCTTATTTATCAACCTTTTAACTTACCGGTCTAATATTTCTACCAAAACCTTTTCATATGAAAGGCTCTCATCAACTCCCAACCCTTCTAAGGGAATGATGGATACCGGATAACCAATAAAATTCTTAAGCATAGAAACATGAAATACTAGGTGAACCGGGGTCAACTCATTTGGCAAGCCTATCTCAAAGGCAACTTTCCCAACACACTTCAAAATTTGGTATGGGCCTATATACTGGGGACTAAGTTTCCCTTTCTTGTCAAACCTCATCACACCTTTCATAGGTGATATTTTCAAATAGACCCATTTATTGACTTCAAATTCTAGATCCCTCATTCTAACATCAGCATAAGACTTTTGCCGACTTTGGGCCGTCCTCAATCTCTCTCTATTGAGTCGGACTTTCTCAATGGCCTCATAAACTAGTTCGGGACCAATTAGAGCAATTTCACCTACTTCAAACCAACCAACTGAAGATCTACATCTCCTACCATACAAGGCTTCAAAAGGAGCCAGGGTAATGCTTGAGTGGTAACCATTATTGTAGGCAAACTCTATTAACGGTAGATGGTCGTCCTAATTACCCTTGAAGTCTATAGCACATGCCCTTAACATATCCTCTAAGGTTTGGATGTTGCGCTCCGCTTGTCCATCCATTTGAGGGTGAAAAGTCGTGCTAACCTTGACCTTAGTACTAAGCCCTTTTTCGAATGCCTTCCAAAAGTGTGAAGTAAATTGAGTACCACGATCCGAAATAATAGATAAGGGAACCCCATGCAATTTCACTATCTCATTGATGTACATTTTGGCATAGTCTTCTGCCGAAAAGGAAACCTTCATGGGAATAAAGTGGGGGGATTTGGTCATTCTATCCACAATGACCCAAATAGAATCATGTTGCCTTCGAGTACGAGGGAAACCCACAATAAAATCCATATTCAAGTCCTCCCAACTCCAAGTGGGAATATCTATATCTTGGGACAAGCCACCCGGCCTTTGATGCTCGGCCTTCACTTGTTGACAATTCGAACACTTGGCTACAAAACCCGTTATATCCTTCTACATACCGTTCCACCAATAGACTTCTTGTAGATCACGGTACATCTTAGTGGCTCCCGAATGAATAGAATACCGCAAACCATGAGCTTCTTCTAGAATTCTCTCTCTCAAGCCATCAACATTTGGAACACATAACCGACCTTGGTACCTAAGCACCCCATCTCTCCCTTGGGAGAAAGCCTCGACGGACTTGTTAAGTACCGATTTTTTCAACTCAACTAATATAGGATCAAGGACTTGTTTAGACTTCATGTCCATCACAAAGGATGATTTGGAACCATTATGGACCATGACACCACCCTTGGTGTAATCCACTAGTTGAACACCTAGCCTAGCCAACCTATGCAAATCACGAAACAACTCTTTATTTTCATCCTCTACATGAGTCACACTACCCATGGACAATATACTAAAGGCGTCCGCAACTACATTCGCTTTGCCGGGGTGGTAAAGGACGCTCAGGTAGTAATCCTTCAAAAGTTCTAACCACCTTCTTTGTCGGAGATTCAAGTCTTTTTTGGCTAAACACCTATTAAAGACTCTTGTGATCAGTGAACACATCAACATGCACCCCATATAGATAATGCCTCCATATTATAAAGGTAAATACCATCGCCCGCTAATTCGAGATTATGGGTTGGATAATTCTTTTCATGGACCTTAAGTTGCCTTAAAGCATAGGCAATCACTTTACCATGTTGCATAAGGACACATCCCAAACCAACACGAGAGGCGTCACAATACACAACAAAGCCATCGGTACCCTCTGGTAAGGTCAACACCGGAGCAGAAGTAAGTCTATATTTCAACTCTTGGAAGCTTTTCTCACAAGCCTCCAACCACACAAACTTAGCTTTATTTAGAGTCAAAGCCACCAACGGAGAAGCTATGGAGGAAAAACCCTCAACAAACCTCCTATATCGGTAGGAGTTAGAGGTCTAGGGCAACCCTTGACTGCATCCGTCTTCTTAAGATCTACCTCAATACCCTTGCTCGACACAATATGACTAAGGAAGGCCACAGACCTTAGCCAAAACTCACACTTACTAAACATTACATACAATTGGTGATCTTTAATAACTTGCAATACAATCCTTCAATGATTCATATTCTCATTTTCACTCTTTAAATATATCAAAATATCATCAATACATACGATCACTAACATATCAAGGTAGTGTCTAAACACTCTATTCATTAGGTCCATAAATGTCGTCGGGGCATTAGTTAGAACAAAGGGCATTACTAGGAAGTCATAGTGACCATATCTTATTTGGAAGGCCGTCTTAGGAATGTCAACCCCTCTCACCCTTCGTTGGTGATAGCCCGAACGTAGATCAATCTTGGAAAAGTAACTAGCCCCTTGAAGTTGGTCAAACAAGTTGTCAATTCTAGGAAGGGGATATTTATTCTTTATGGTCAACTTTTTCAATTGGCGGTAGTCAATACATATTCTTAGGGACCATCCTTCTTCCTAACAAACAATACCGAAGCACCCCATGGAGAGATACTTGGTTGAATAAAACTCTTGTCTAGTAAATCCTTTAATTGCTCATTTAACTCTTTCAACTCGGCCGGAGCCATTCTAAAATGATTAATAGAGATAGGTTGCGTATCCGGTAGGAGATCAATACCAAAGTCTATTTCCCAATGGGAGGAATACTCATCGGGAAAAACTTTCAGAAACTCATTTAGTATACCGACTCTAGAAAAGGGGTTTCAGACTAAACATCCATAACCCTAACAAGATAGTAAATACACCCTTTGGAGATCATTTTCCTAGCTTTGAGACAAGAGACAAATTTACCTCCCGGGATAGATTTCCCCCATTCCACTCTAGAATAGGCTCAATTGGGAATTAAAACTTTACTACCTGAGTCCTACAATCAATAGAAGCATAACATGCATGAAACCAGTCCATACCCAAAATCACATCAAAATCTAACACGTCTAACTCCACCAAATCCACCAAGGTAACTTTATGGGACAAATAAATAGAACAACTCCTATAGACTCTTTTTGCCACCACCGAGTCACCAACTTGGGTAGAAACCGAAAAAGGGTCTATTAGCACTTCGGGGAGTATTTCTAATTTCATGTACACAAAAGGTGTCACAAAGGACAAGGTGGCATTGGGATCTAACAATGCGTATACATCAATAGAAAAGACTTGTAACATACTGGTCACTACATCTAGGGAGCTCTCTTGGTCAACTCCGGATTGAAGAGCATAGAAGTGGTTTTTCTTAGGAGCATCGGAATTTGAACCACTAGGAGGAGTTTGCTTATCTTCTCTCCCCTTGGCCGCAAGTGTTGGGAAATTCTTCATTTGATGACGACTCTTACCACAATCATAGGAAACACCCATGATGGCAAGACATTTACCATCATACTTATTACCGCACTTAGCACATGTAGGCCTCGCCATGGAAAATCCACCAATATTGCCTACTTGAGGCTTAGGGTTAGAAACCCTATCTTTGTTTACCTTTGGAGAACTAGAGGAGCCTTGGTTGGAGAACCTTTGCCGACCTTGCCCGTCGTACTTAGCATTGGAGTTGTAGGTCTCTTCACCTCCCTATTCTTGTCTTAGAGTTTCTCATCCTCCAATTTTTGAGCATATACCATGAGACGGGATATATCCATGTTATCATAAAGCGTTGCCGAACGGCACTCTTTTCTTACAAATCTAGACACACCCGTCATATACCTATTCATCTCATCCCTAGGGTCCGCCACCATAGCCGGAGCATACTTGGACAATTCGGTAAACTTTAGGGAATATTCTTGAACACTCATACCTCCTTGAAGAAGGTTAATAAATTCTTTAACTTTGGCTTTCCTCTTCTCTCAGGGAAAGAACCTATCAAGGAATGCTTTCTTGAACAACTCCCAATTTATGGGTCTCAATTCTACCGAACTATTCCTTTTCCATTGAGTATACCACACTTGAGCCAAACCCTTCAATTGGTAAGAGGATAGCTCCGCTTTCTCTACCGAAGTCACCCACATGGCATCAATTATCTTGTAAACCTCTTCCATAAATTCTTGATGATCCTCTCCCACTTTGGAACCAAGAAACACGGGAGGGTTCATTCATGTAAATCTCTCAACCTAGAAGCCGTGTGTTTCGCATTAGGGTTTACCTGGGGCCCAACATCCCTATTGTCTTGAGCCGTCATAGCTTCGGCTTGAGTTGTCACGGCTTGAGCTTGTGCCGTCATTGCTTGAGTTATCATTTGCATAGTAGATCTAAATTCCGCTTGGGTCACATTCTCGGCCACAGGATCAGCCGGAGCTTGATTTCCTTGAGGAGGAACTTGATTACCTTGAGAAACTTAAGGACCTTTGGGAGGAACTCCCTCATTCACATTCTCCTCTTCCATCCTTCTTGCGTTCGCCATTCTTGTAGTCATATCCTAAAGACACAATAGAAGGGTTAGGAAAATCACTTCATAGAGTTAAAACTCTAAGGCACGACTAAAGAGTAATGAAAGAAGTAAAATTTCCTAAGCATCTTATAGCCTCTTATTCATAATTGTGGTGCACTTTACACTCATGAACACGACTCTACTAGAAGTGCTTTATGAGGCATCATCCTAGAATCATTTTAAACTATATGCTCTGATTACTAAGTTTATTACGACCCAGGGGTACACCCTAGATTTAACACGGCGAACTCGACCTCGAAAGGGTCTTATACAAGCCCTTAACATATCATAAACATAAGTAGTAGAAATGATGCGGAATTAAAACTTTTTACAATTGAACTCTTTTCATAAAATCAATTAGAAGTCTAGACATTGTCTCATTCACCATCTAATACAATCGAATATCAATAAGGGTCACAGCCCTTTACAACATATACTCAAAGAGAAAGTAAGAAGAAACTAGAAATGAATAACTTTTGTCCTCGAACCATGAGGACTTACCAAAAGCGTGGAGAATAGTCGATCCAAGCTTTGATCAAGAAGGAAGCACACCTCAACAATCGGGACCTACAGTTATAGAAAAATGTCAAAAATATGGGTTAGCTCAAAATTGCACCAAGTATGGAAGCCATGCAATGAAATTCTTAAAGCATGCATAAAGGGACAATTTAGTTGAAACTGTGCATTTTATCACTTTAAGAATCATTATGCACAATAGTGTAAATACATAAGTCAAACCAATTCATAAGCAACCCTAAGCTATACTTGTGCAATGCATAGATAAGATCCCATAATTCGATCTAACGCTAAGTATCACATTTAGGCCACCATAATCATACATATCATACTTTGACCTCATCCATAGCCAATACTCATAAACAAGGAAACATTCATGCTCATTAACTTCTGACAAGGAAATACTCTCATAGCCACAATCCATATCATACATGCATAAATTCATATATCTTCATAGCATAAGAAAACCCCACCACAACCCCTTTCCAAAGTCTACTTGTGCAATGCATAAGCGAAGTCACATACCTCCACTCACACTAAGTAGAACTCCTTGAGAAGTCATAAGTATAGTTCATGTTCATGTTCTTGTCATAATTAATAATCATGTAATGTAAGGAAAATAGCCTTAATCGACATAGACCATGTGAGCTACATGGAATCCGGTGTCATGTCCCACACCGAAAAGATATGTCCTATTTGCCTAAGATAGAACTAACTGTATTAGCTTTGAGGTGGATCCACTAGCTAAAGACCTATGTGGGCACATAGTTATGGGATAGGGAGATTGCTTCTAGAAACCCCAAACCTATTGAATTAACGGGGGAGATTCCATCTCATGAGACTACTTCAGATGGCCCGGCCTTTTGAATTGATGGGAGGGCCCCTACCTCATATTCCAAATCCACTCGGTGCTAAGCATTATTTCCCAAAATTTCATGTTTAGTCTTGAATTGAATTTACATGCATGAAGAGGTATCTTACCCTGATAAAATAGCTCATAGATTCAAATAGGTGAGAATGGACTTTCAACCTTAGTATTATCATTAATATGTGAGGAAAACTTCACATTATCATCATGTGTTTTCATGAGAATCACCTTTCAATCAACACAACAATATCATCATAATCATGGACATTACATGCATAGTCATGAGTAAGGTGATGTTTTAAGGACGTAATCAACTGACACTAGTTCGGTTCAAGTGCCATACCGTGTAGTGATATAACCCAACCAAGGGTTAGGATCGTTCCCATATGGAGTGGTTTTGAGAATTGATAGAAAATTAAAATCTAGTTCTAATTAGTCATAGCTAAAAACATTACTGAATAAAAATATACTAAATCAAAGGGGGTGACGCAAGCGTCAATCATCAATAAGGGGTGGGGTTTGTAGTAATTAACAACTAAAAACAGCAAAAAAATATACGAAAACGAGATAGAGTGATGGGATTCTTGGGATGTGATAGGAATACGGGATAGACTAAATTATCGAGTACATCCTTTTGATAGTAAATTTTTGAGTATTTGTGACTAGGCTAGACTATAGTGGGGGTAAATTCTCTCTCGAGCAACTTACCTTGAATCAACTCAGTGTCTCTCAAACACCGAGTTGTCGCACTAAGCACAGCTTCCACCTTAGCCCATTCACTCTCTCGATATGAATGTTTGGGAAAAGGACTAGTGTTCACTCTCTCGAGCTGAACCCATGTCGATCCAATACCACCGGCTATCAGTTTAGTAGTCTTAGTTTTACGACCTCTCTCTCGAGCAAGCCAAAAACACTAAGATGAAATCATATTTTCTACTACAATACCATTAAGTTCATACACAACAACTAAATGAAATCACATTTAAACAATAAATAAACCATCAACAAGTAAAACCCAACAAATAATCTAACCTCTATTCACAAAATCACACCCCAAGAATTGGGGTTTTAGCTAGACATGTAAAAGAGGTAAAAATTTATACCAATATCAATTTCCATCAACTGGGCATAAAGAATTAAGTCTTAAAACACATCAAGAGTAAAGAATCTTCAAGACCCAAGTCCAATTTCTTGGAGTTGAAACCCTTTGAATCTTCAAGGTCTTAGAACAAAGTCTCCAAAACCCTCTAAAACTTAGACTCTCTCAAAAACTATAAAAAGTTATAATAATAATAATAATAATAATAATAATAGTGATATAATAGTAAGCTAGAAATTTAAACAAGTCTTTATCGTGTTTGAAAATTTGTGTTGCAGCGAATCACTCGGCGCAGTTACTCGGGATCGTCGATACACTTGGCGATCCACCTTTTGGTCGATTTTATCGCCTTCTTGCTTTAGCTTTTAGCCTCTTCGCACTTTGAGTAGTTAGGATATATGGTACTACTTTGCGAAACTACTCGGCGACACGCCGAGTGCTCCATTTTATCGCCAACTTGATCTTTCCCTTCAGGGCTTAGCACACTAGAACAAAAGGCGATCTCCCGACCGATCGGCGACTCGCCAACTGGACTCGGTGATCCTTAGGCCTTCATTTCTTCGTTCTTTTTAGCCGTTTTGTTCCTTCTTGCCAAGTAGTGTCCATGCTTTGCCTCAAACTCTAAATACCTGAAACTTAAGGGTTTTCATCAGATATTGAGACAAAATATGCATTTGAGGACACTAATTCTATCAAAATATATCCCTAAATGAGTCCAATTTGTGGACTCATCAAAACCCCCAACTTAAAATTTTGCTTGTCCTCAAGTAAAACTCAAGTTCAGCAGTTCAAAAAGGATGTCTCAAACAGTGCTACACAAGACTCAATCATGAATGTACATAGCAACACTCAATTTACTCATGTCAGGATCAACTGTGTACCCAAAGATTCAAGTTGTGACACACCATTACCAAAGATTCTCACGCTCGCAATACTTGGTTAAAATGCAAGTTCAAGCTCAACAAAAGTATTTGAATGCCCTCACATAAAGAATGATTCCATACTCACACACAATGGTTTAGTCATTTAAAGTTCCGAAATCAAATGCAATGCTCACACTCAAAAAGAAGAACACTATGCATGCTTTCACCCATAGGTTTGACCGTATTTTCCAATCGACATGCGTTTCAGCTCACTCAAGATCAAAAAGGGTCTTTACGAGGCTTGTAATGGGGCTGAGTTCACAGGTATAGTCATTTAGGCTTAGTGACTTTCATCCTCATTAAATGTGGTGCTCACAACACTTCCTTTCCTCTTGTTTCATCATTTTCTTTAGTGCTCATAAGTAATCCCATTATTCACACTCCATGGATTGTTCGGGAACCCCAGTTCTTTTGTATTTTTTCAACTTTATTCCACAACTTCTTTTTTTTCATTCTTTTTCTTTCTCTTTTTTTTTTGTTGTATGGAGGGGTTCCATTTTTCTCAACACCATGAGTTAAAGGAGACTTCCTTTGCACTTTTTGAATTTCCCTTTTCTTTTCACCACACCCCCAACTTAAGATTTTGGCCTAAGTTGGCTATTCAATCAACCACAATTCACGAGGATTAAGGGTAATGGGTTAAGAAAGATCATGTTGTCATCAAATTTCTTCCAAAGAAATGTCAGGTTCAAGGGGTGTTCAAGAGAGGTTCACACACTCACAAGGTAGGCCACAAAAGAGGTATCTGTCACATTGGCTCACACTCTTCGAAGTTGCCTAAGATCATATCAAGAGATAGCCTTACTTAGTCGATCGGACCAACGGGACAAAATTCTATGTGTTATCATGCAAGGTTTACAGTAGGCTCATCACACAAGGCATCGACACTAAAGTCAAACAAGACTCCACACTTTCGCTAGTGTGCAACGTTCAGCGCAAGAGAATCAATTTGATACATGGCTAATCACAACGAGATGCAAAAAGTTCACATATTGTTTATGCAACTTCATTTGGTCTCATCGTAGCCATACATTCATGTTCGTTCAATTTTGAGTAATATTCAAGTCATCGATATTGATAAAAACTGAGACTTAAATTTTCTAAAGAACAGCCACTATCAAGTACATACGAAAGGTGGCAAAAATTTAAAATTTTTCTGAAGGGTCAAAATCATTTGCAATAAAAACAGAAGGAGCCACAAGCTCAAACGTACACAAGAAGAAGTGTAAAACACAATATTGTGATTCATAACCCAATAAGAATTTAGCACATAAAGGTGGGACACACCCCACCACAATTAAAATCATTTGTCCGCAAATGCAAATGACATAAAATCCAAAAATCAGAGTAAAGTAAGACAGACAGGGAGGTAAAGAGGGGATCTTGTCCATGCAGTCACTCCATCTGTCGAGGCATCAATGCCTGATGTCTCACCCTGAGCCTGGGTATCAGTGCCCGAGGTCACCTCAGAAGGAATAACAGTGTCAGCTTCACCAAGTTCTGTTGATTGTGAGTTTGCCAGAAAGACATGCACCGCCCTGTAGAATCCCCTGGCTCATGAAGGAATATTAGGGTCCAGGGTAATGGCTTTCCTGGCAGAAGTAGGTCTTTTGCCCTTGCCTTTTCTAGTAGTTATGGGCAGTTTCGAAGTTTTTCCTTCTGACATAACTGCATCCTCCTTTATCGCAATCCCTTTGGGCTTCTCTTGAGATGGCGTTATTTTTTCAGCAGCTTTAGATTTATTCATGTCTGTAAAATCTCGAAGAGAACTTAGAGAAATTTCAACAAAAGCACATCAGAACAATTTCAGACAGACTAGCCAAACCATTGAGCTCTCCGAAGGGATTAGCTCTAAAATTGCAGCAAATAGGCAATGGAAAACCACTCGGCATGTCACAGTTAACTTTTGGCGAACAAGGACAAGCTCGCCAAAAGTTCCAGTGCACAAAGGTTAAGGGGTGCAGCTAAAGGGTGAAAGAGAAGACTTTCGGCGAGTCGTCGAATGCTTTTGGCGACATCAAGCTTCTCACCGAAAGTTACAGAATTAATCATCATATAAAGCACGAAATCAAAAGTGAGATGGGGACATTAGGCGAACCGCCGAGTGGTTCGGTGAGCTCGACCCAGCTCGCCAAACCTCCCAACGTGCCTATTTTCAACCCAACTTCTCTAATTCAACCCTGCAATCCCCCGAAAACAAAATCAAAGAATGCACCAGTACAATTAAGGTAGGACCCATAACACCAAAACACAACCCCTCAAATTCTAAACCAGTTTAAGGCATCCAATTTCGGGAACTCAACAGTCACAACTAATCGACAAAGATTATCAAATTAAATCATGCATGTAAACAATCAAATCCTGCCAAGCGGGATCAGAACACTTCAACAATATCAGCCTATTGCAAATGAGTATAAATTTTGATAAAATAAACTCGGGGCATAAAAAATGAACATTTGGTGTCAACAAAGAGAAGATTGAAACGCTAGGTGGCAATGTAATCCAATCCCAAGCACAAATCAGCACTAATAATACTCTAAAAACGCAAGAAATATAGAAACTAGAGCGCAGGTGTGAGTTTGGGCAGATAAAAAGTGAGGGAGAGTGAATGAGTTTGCAACTTTTAAACCTTTGGCTTGTAAACTGTCCAGTTTTTGCACAGGCGGCGACATTAGTCAAGCTCGCCTATCCTCTCGACGTTTTTGTCAAGTGCCCACTTACCTCGCCGAGTTTTACAGAGCTTCCAGTGAGTGTGAGGGTCTCAATGGCGGTTTCCATCAAGATCGCCGACATAGTCGGTGATTCGCCAATAAATTTCGAGGCTCACCGAGTTTTACAGACTTCCATTTGAAGATGTCTTGAGTCAAACGATGGATTAGGTCGGGGCCGCCGACCTCTTCGGCGACTCACCGACTGGACTTGTTGCTCGCCACCATGCACTTTTTCGAACACTTTCCACAATTCAACTTGTACAAACAACATACCATTATTTTACCAAAACACAAATAGAAAGCAATAAGGGGATTTGTGTTGCCTCCCAAACAGCGCCTTAGTTAACGTCATGGTACGACGCAAGTCCACCTTCAAACCTCATTCCTGGGGTTAGCCATAGTATCACTAGGCAAGCCCCCTTGCTCTCTCGGATTGAGATAAGATGATATATGATCCATTTGGGTCTCCAGCTGCTTTATTGACACTAAATGGGAGGTGACAGTCTGGCTAAGGGTGGACACATGTTCTTTCATTTCTTTTAAAATCTTATCCGACCCTTCAACTTTGTGGAGGATACGAGAGAGCATATCCTTAGATCTGCCACCTTACGAACCCTTCGACTTTTGGCGCTCATGGGGAGGCACATACATGTCCTTCTCCCTATCCTTCCAGTTAGGATTTCGGTCCCTCTATTCTCTGTCGCGTTCCTTCCAACCATCTTCTCTAGCCCAACCCTTGTTTCCATCCTGCCTCGGGTAGTTTGAACGATAACCACCACCTTGGTTGGCTAGAAAATTTACCTCCTTATTATACAAGGCTTCAAACTTCGTCTCCTCTGGATTTACACACCCGACCCCAATGGCATTGACACTACGGACACCAGCCCCCATGACATTTTTGGATAAAATGTCAAGTTGTGTCATGATCTTGTCCATGTTTTGGTCTCTCTCATGATCCTTTTCCATCTGCTCCTTGAATAGCTTGAATGTGAGAGAGGAGACCTGGTCATTGCGGGTGTACCACGCTCTGTTGATGGCTGTCATACCATCTAGAAGTTGGGCTGCTATTGCATATGGTTGCTGCATCAAGCCTCCAGGCGAAAGTTGGTCAGCAACACCTTTGTTTACCGAGACCAAACTCCGATAAAAGTACTGTAGCAGCACATTATCCGGCAAACCATGGGTTGGGCATTGAAGCACCAACTTTTTGAACCACAACCAAGTTTCGTGCAAAGGATCTCCTTCTAGACGCTTAAAGCTCTGAATGCTATCCCGAAGAGTAATCATCTTCGAGTGAGGGAAAAATTGCACTTGAAATGCGGTTAGCAATTCCTCTCAGGAACTGATGGATTCACGCAGCAACTCGGCCAGCCATTTGTACGCCTCTCTCATCAACAAAAAAAGGAATAACCTTAATCAGACTAGCTCCTGAGAGATGTTTTTGAATGAGAACGGTCCACAAACATCTATGAAGTTTCGAAGATGCTCGTGAGAATCCTCGTGAGCCAACCCGCTGAAAAGTCCCTTTAGTTGCAAGAGTTGCAACATAGTGCTCGTTATGTGGAACACTGCATTCCCCTCTATTGGAGGTAAACGGATGGCTCCAATACCTCGCATGAGATAAGGGCCATTGAAGTTGGGCTCTTGGACATCGTTGAGATTGCCGATGTCATCTTGGTGGCCTACCTGGCTACCGTTGCTGCCATTAACACTCATGCTTCCTGAAATATTCACACAAGCAAACAAAAAAAACAAAAAATTAAGTAAGTAGAACTACTACTAAGAAGAACAAAAATTTACTTAACTACAAATTCTCAAATAACACCACTCCCTGGCAGCGGTGCCATTTTAATATTTTAAGGACGTAATCAACTGACACTAGTTCGGTTCAAGTGCCATACAATCGCGTGTAGTGACATAACCCAACCAAAGGTTAGGATCATTCCCACAGGGAGTGGTTTTGAGAATTAATAGAAAAATAAAATCTAGGTCTAATTAGTCATAGCTAAAAACATTATTGAATAAAATCATACTAAATCAAAGGGGGTGACGCAAGCGTCAATTATCAATAGGAGGTTTTGTAGTAATTAACAATTAAAAATAGCAAAAATATACGAAAACGAGATAGAGAGACGGGATTCTTGGGATGTGATAGGAATACGGAATAGACTAAATTATCAAGTACATGCTTTTACTAGTAAATTGTTGTGTATTTGTGACTAGGATAGACTATATTGGGGTAAATTCTCTCTCGAGCAACTTACCGTGAATCAACTCGATTTCTCTCGAACACCAAGTTGCCGCATTAAGCACAGCCTCCGCCTTAGCCCATTCACTATCTCGAGCTAAATGTGTGGGAAAAGGACTAGGTTTCACTCTCTCGATCTGAACCCATGTCGACCAATACCACCGGCTATTAGTTTAGTAGTCTTAGTTTTACGATCTATCTCTCGAGAAAGCCAAAAACACCAAGATGAAATCATATTTGCAACAACAATCCCATTAAGTTCATACACAATTACTAAATGAAATCACATTTAAACAACAAATAAACCATCAACAAGCAAGATCCAACAAATAATCTAACCCATATTCACAAAATCACACCCCAAGAATTGGGGTTTTAGCTAGACATGTAAAAGAGGTAAAAATTTATACCATTATCAATTTCCATCAACTGGGTATGAAGAATTAAGTCTTAAAACACGTCAAGAGTGAAGAATCTTCTAGACCCAAGTCCAATTTCTTGGAGTTGAAACCTTTTGAATCTTCAAGGTCTTAGAACAAAGTCTCCAAAACCCTCTAAAACATAGACTCTCTCAAAAACAATAAAAAATTTTAATAATAATAGTGATATGATAGTAAGCTAGAAATTAAACAAGTATTTATAGTGTTTGAAAATTTGTGTTACAGCAGATCACTCGGCGCAGTTAGTTAGGATCACCGATACACTCGACGATCCGCCTCTTGGTCGATTTCATCGCCTTCTTGCTCTAGGGTTTAGCCTCTTTGCACTTTGAGTCGTTAGGCAATATGGTACTGCTTTGCGGAACTACTCGACGACACGCCGACTGCTCCATTTCATCGCCAACTTGAACTTTCCCTGCAGGGCTCAGCACACTAGAACAAAAGGCGATCTCCAGGCCGATCGTCGACTTGCCAACTGGGCTCGGCGATCCTCAGGCCTTCATTTATTTGTTCTTTTCAGCCGCTTTGTTCCTTCTTGCCAAGTAGTGTCCATGATTTGCCTCAAACTCTAAATACCTGAAACTTAACGGTTTTCATTAGATATTGAAACAAAATATGCAATTGACGACACTAATTCTATCAAAATATAACCCTAAATGAGTCCAATTTGTGGATTCATCATAAGGATATATGGAGAATGATCTTTCAACAATACCACAATTACACCATAGTCATAGAATAATCACATTTGAAGTGAATTATGAACTCATACACAATTTTCATCAACATGTACAAACCATCATAATTCGCCCTTCAAGGACCTTGAATAACATTCAATCCAAACATTGAGACTTACTATATTAGATATGGAGAATATCATGATTCAACAAACTCAATCAATATAGACATAACCAATTGATAAGCTAATATAATCAATCAACCCACATCATGAAATCACAATTTAGTAATATGGGGGATTCATGGGTTCTTGGGGGCATTTCATCATAAATAAATAATAAATCATCAATTCAATCATAATCCATCATAAATCAACCATTGAAAACGTTTTGAAAGAGAACCCATGACTTAGATTGAAACCCTAGCTTTTGGGGAAATTGGAAGCTTTGAAATCAAGTTTTGAAGGGTCTCTATGAGTGAAAGCTACCCGTAGATGAAAAGGCACCATACCTTATAAATATTCCTCACGAAATTGAGTGGAAATATTAGTCCATGAAATCTAGACCTTGACTTCTTCTTCTTCTTCGATGAAGGTTTTAGTGAGAGAAATATTGGAGAGGTTTTGATTTGGGAACTTTGGTAGTTATGATTTTAAAGACTAAGTTTTAGGGGCTTTAAACACTTATATACTTGTTCTAAAATAATACAAAATGACATCACTTAATGGTTTATTAAATTGAAAAACCCGAAACTACCCCTCAACTAACTCCGTAAAACCACCTTCCAGATTTAACCCACGATCCCCTCACCTACGGACCGTGAATGGGCCCACGGCCCTTTCTGGTCAAACGTGGGTCGAGGGACTGGGACCTGACTTTGGGGGGCTTGACCTACGGATACAAGCCACGTGGCATGGGCCCATCCACGAAGTGTGGGTCCTGCCTGTGGCTACTGCCTTTGGTAGATTACAAAAAGGCCTCACCCACGCTGGCCCCCCTATGGGGCGTGGGTTGATCCACGAGGCATGGGAGCCTTTAGTGGGTCACTGCCTGGCAGCCCTGTAGGTCTTTTCCTCAAGGACCCAAGGTTGGACCTTGGGGTTTAGGCCTTGACGTTCTAACACAAATACATGATTTTTAAGGTATGAGAAGGTGCTTTCAAGGCTCTAACCCTAACGTCAAGGTCTAGCTCAGTCTACTAGTTTCGGAGTGTTACATTATCTTCTCCTTGGGAACATTGATCCTCGAATGATGATTTAGATACCTTACGCAAGTAAAGACTCAAGACTAGCAGCCCATCATGCATGCAACATCAAAATAATGCACAATTCAAAGGAGGAAACATCAATTCCATCTCAAGACAGAATCATTTCAACACAAGGAAGTAGGAGCTACATCCACAACCCTTTATGCACAAAGCTCATAATTTCACATAAACATAGGAGGAACTACCTTCTCCAATTAAAAGCAAGCTCAACACAACATTATGAAGCCAATATGCCATTTCATCAACAGCATAACTAAGCATGTTCATCAAATCATCTCATGAAGTCAAATATGCAATCATCATACTAATATGCACAATCAACATGAGGAACATATAAATCATGAAAAATTCATTTTTTGTACTAAACATGAATTTTCTCATGAACATGCATATTATAAGGAAATCATCAAGAACACATATAGCACACATGACTCCCAAAACACCACACTCAAGAGGAATTACTTACCTCAAGGGGGTGCTTGAGATAACCATGTCGAAGAGATAAGGATAGGCTAAGCGTGTCCAGTGCACTACGAACAAAGAACGGAATAGAAGGGGCCTAGCCAGTCCTTCCTTGCTACCGTTGAGCTCTTGTCGGTAAGTATATCTGTTATGGTATTGCTGTCGTGCCGTTCCAGTAGTGTTTGTGAGTTTTTCGTTTTGAGGGGGACCTGCCCGCCCCCGATTCTCTATGCTCGGTTCCACAATCAATCGATTCAAGCAAGTCCGACTAGTTTAGGCGTCGAGCTTGGATAGGAGTAGAAGGAAAAAGATGGGGATAGCGAAACTTCATGTCGACCTCAGCCTCCCACGTAGCACCCTCAACTAAATAATTCCTCCATAAAACTTTCACGGAAGCTATTTCCTTGTTTCTCAACCTTTTAACTTGTCGGTCTAATATTTCTACCGGAACCTCTTCATATGAAAGGCTCTCATCAACTACCAACCCTTCTAAGGGAATGATGGATACAGGATCACCAATACACTTCTTAAGAATAGAAACATGAAATACCGGGTGAACCGGAGCCAACTCATTTGGCAAGCCTAACTCATAAGCAACTTTCCCAAAACGCTTCAGAATTTGGTATGGGCCTACATACCGGGGACTAAGTTTTCCTTTCATGTCAAACCTCATCACACCTTTCATAGGTGAGATTTTCAAATTGATCCATTCATTGACTTCAAATTCTAGATCCCTCCTTCTAACATCGGCATAAGAATTTTGCCGACTTTGGGCCATCCTCAACGTCTCTCTAATGAGTCGAACTTTATCAATGGCCTCATAAACTAGTTGGGGACCAATTAGAGCAATTTCACCTACTTCAAACCAACCAACCGGAGATCTACATCTCCTACCATACAAGGCTTCAAAAGGAGCCTTGGCAATGCTTGAGTGGTAACTATTATTGTAGGGAAACTCTATTAACGGTAGATGGTTACCCTAATTACCTTTGAAGTCTATAACACATCCCCTCAACATATCCTCTAAGGTATGGATGGTGCGCTCCACTTGACCATCCGTTTGAGGGTGAAAAGTCATGCTAAGGTTGACCTTAGTACCAAGCCCTTTTTCGAATGCCTTCCAAAAGTGTGAAGTAAATTGAGTACCCCGATCCGAAATAATAGCTAAGGGAACCCCATGCAATTTCATTATCTCATTGATGTACAATATGGCATAGTCTTCCGCCAAAAAAGAAACCTTGACGGGAATAAAGTGGGCGGATTTGGTCATTCTATCCACAATGACCCAAATATAATTATGTTGCCTTCGAGTACGAGCCAAACCCACAGTAAAATCCATATTCACATTCTCCCACTTCCAAGTGGGAATATCTATATCTTGGGACAAGCCTCCCGGACTTTGATGCTCAGCCTTAACTTGTTGACAATTCGAACACTTGGCTACAAAACCCGTTCATTCTTCATACCATTCCACTAATAGACTTCCCGTAGATCATGGTACATCTTGGTCGCTTCCAGATAAATAGAATACCGCAAACTATGAACTTTTTCGATAATTTTCTATCTCAAACCATCAATATTCGAAACACATAACCGACCTTGGTACCTAAGCACCCCATCTCCCCCTTAGGAGTAAGCCTCAACAAACTTGTTGAGTACCGATTCTTTCAACTCAACTAATATGGGATCAAGGTCTTGTTTAGATTTCACGTCCATCACAAAGGATGATTCGGAACCATTATGGACCATGACACCACCCTTGGTGGAATCCACTAGTTAAACACCTAGTCGGGCCAACCTATGCACATCACGAACCAATTCTTTCTTTTCATCCTCTATATGAGTAACACTACCCATGGACAATCTATTAAGGGAGTCCACAACTACATTCGCTTTGTCAGGGGTGGTAAAGGATGCTCATGTCATAATCCTTCAACAGCTCTAACCATTTTCTTTGTCGGAGATTCAAGTCTTTTTGGCTAAAAACATATTGAAGACTCTTGTGATCGATGAACACATCAACATGCACCCCATATAGATAATGCCTCAATATTTTCAAGGCAAATACCACCGCCGCTAATTCAAGATTATGGGTTGGATAATTATTTTCATGGACCTTGAGTTACTTTGAAGCATAGGCAATCACTTTACCATGTTGCATAAGGACACTTCCCAAACCCACACGAGTGGCGTCACAATGCACAACAAAGCCATCGGTACCCTCCGGTAAGGTTAACACCGGAGAGGAAGTAAGTCTATCTTTCAACTCTTGGAAGCTTTTCTCACAAGCCTCCGACCACACAAACTTAGCTTTCTTTTGAGTCAGAGTTGTCAACGGAGAAGCAATGGAAGAAAAACCCTCAACAAACCTCCTATAGTAACCGGCCAAACCCAAAAAGCTTCTAATTTCGGTAGGAGTTAGAGGTCTCGTCCAACCCTTGACCGCATCCGTCTTCTTAGGATTTACCTCAATACCCTTGCTCGACACAATATAACCATGGAAGGCCATGGACCTTAGCCAAAACTCACACTTACTAAACTTTGCATACAATTGGTGCTCTTTAAGAACTTGCAATACAATCCACAAATGATTTATATGCACATTTTCAAATAGATCAAAATATCATCAATAAACACGATCACAAACATATCAATGTAGTGTCTAAACACTCTATTCATTAGGTCCATGAATGCCGTCGGGGCATTAGTTAGACCAAAGGACATTACTAGGAACTCATAGTGACCATATCTTGTTCGGAAGGCCGTCTTGGGAATGTCAATCCCTCTAACCCTTAGTTGGTGATAGCACAAACTTAAATCAATCTTGGAAAAGTAACTAGCCCCTTGAAGTTGGTCAAACAAGTCGTCAATTCTAGGAAAGGGATACATATTCTTTATGGTCACCTTGTTCAATTGGCGGTAGTCAATTCACATTCTAAGGGACCCATCCTTATTTCTAACAAACAATACTGGAGCACCCCATGGAGAGATACTTGGTTGAATAAAACCCTTGTCTAGTAAATCCTTCAATTGATTCTTTAACTCTTTCAACTCGGCCGGAACCATTCTATAAGGAGTAATGGAGATAGGTTGTGTATCTGGTAGGAGATCAATACCAAAGTATATTTCCCGCTCGGGAGGAATATCGGGCAAATCATTGGGAAAAACTTTTGAAAACTCATTCACTACCGGAATCGACTCTAGAAAAAGGGTTTCAGACTCAACATCCATAACCCTAACAAGACGGTAAATACACCCTTTGAAGACCATTTTCCTAGCTTTGAGACAAGAGACAAATTGACCTCTTGGGATAGAGTTTTCCCCCTTCCACTCTAGAATAGATTCATTTGGGAATTGAAACTTTACTACTCGAGTCCTACAATCAATAGAGGCATAACATGCATGCAACCAATACATACCCAAAATCACATCAAAATCTAACATGTCTAAGTTCACCAAATCCACCAAGGTAACTTTATGGGACAAAGAAATAGGACAACTCAAATAGACTCTTTTCGCCACCACCTAGTCACCAACCAGGGTAGAAAGCGAAATAGGCTCTATAAACACATCGAAGAGTATTTCAAATTTCATGGACACAAAAGGTGTCACAAAGGACAAGGTGGCACCGGGATCTAACAATGTATATACATCAATAGAGAAGACTTGTAACATACCCATCACTACATCCGGGGAGCTCTCTTGGTCACCTCAAGATTGAAGAACATAGAAGTCATTTTTCTAGGAGCATCGGAATTTAAACCGCTAGGAGGAGTTTGCTTATCTTCTCTCCCCTTGGCCTCAAGTGTTGGGAAATTCTTCAATTGATGACCACTCTTACCACAACCATAGCAAACACCCCTGCCGACAAGACACTTACCATCATGCTTCTTAGCACATGTAGGCCTCACCATGGAAAATCCACTAATATTGCCTCCTTGAGGCTTAGGGTTAAACACCCTACCTCTGTTGACCCTTGGAGAACTATAGGAGCCTTAGTTGGAGAACCTTTGCTTAAACCTTTGCTGACCTTGCCCGTCAGACTTAGCATTGGAGAAATTCCCTTCACAGGTTCTAGGTATCTTCACCTCCCTATTCTTGTCTTGGAATTTCTAATCTGCCATTTATTGAGCATATACCATGAGACATACGGGATATATCCATGTTATCATGAAGCATTGCCAAATGGCACTCTTTTCTTACCAATCTAGACACACCCGTCACATACCTATTTATCTCATCCCTAGGGTCCGCCATCATAGCCGGAGTATACTTGGACAATTCGGTAAACTTTAGGGAATATTCTTGAACACTCATACCTTCTTGATGAAGGTTGACAAATTCTTCCACTTTTGCTTCCCTCTTCTCTCGGGGAAATAACTTATCAAAGAATGCTTTCTTGAACACCTCCCAATTTATGGGACCCACTTCTACCGGCCTATTCCTCTTCCATTGAGTATACCACACTTGAGCCACACCCTTCAATTGGTAAGTAGCTAGCTCTGCTTTCTCTACCGAATTCACCCCCATGGCACCAACTATCTTGTGAACCTCTTCCATAAATTCTTGAGGATCCTCTCCCACTTTGGAACCAAGAAACACGGGAGGGTTCATTCTTGTAAAATCTCTCAACCTGGAAGCCGTGGAATTCGCATTAGGGTTTACATGGGGTCCCAACATCCCTATTGGCTTGAGCCGTCATAGCTTGTGCTTGAGTTGTCACGGCTTAAGCGTGGGCCGTCTTGGCTTGAGTTATCATTTGCATAGTAGATCTAAATTCCTCTTGGGTCACATTCTCGGCCACGGGATCAACCGGAGCTTGATTCCCTTGTGGAGGAACTTGATTACCTTGAGGACTTTGGGGAGGAACTCCCTCATTCACATTCTTCTCTTCCATCCTTCTTGTGTTTGCCCTTCTTGTATTCATATCCTAAAGACACAAGAGAAGGTTTAGGGAAAGGACTTCATAGAGTTAAAAATCTAAGGCACGACTAATGAGTAATGAAAGAAGTGGAATTTCCTAAGCATCTTATAGCCTCTTATTTATAAATGTGGTGCGTTTTACACTCATGAACAAAACTCTACTAGATGTGGTTTATGAGACATCATCCTAGAATCATTCTAAACATTTTGCTCTGATTACCAAGTTTTCCACGATCCAGGGGTACCCCCTAGATGTAACACGACGTACTCGACCCCAAAAGGGTCTTATGCAAGCCCTTAGCATCTCATAAACATAAGTAGTATAAATGATGTGAAATTATAACTTTTTACAATCGAAGTCTTTTCATAGAATCAAATAGAAGTCTAGAAAGTGTCTCATAAACCATCTAATACAATAGAATATCAATAAAGGTCACAGCCCTTTACAACATAGTCTCAAAGAGAAGGTAAGAAGAAACTAGAAATGAATAACTTTTGTCCTCGAACCATGAGGACTCACCAAAAGCGTGGAGAATAGTAGATCCAATCTTTGATCTAGAAGGAAGCACACCTCAACAATGGGGCTCTACACTTATAGAAAAATGTAGTTAATATGCGTTAGCACAAAATTGCACTAAATATGGAAGCGATGCAATGAAATCCTTAAAACATGCAAAAAGGGACAATACAGTTGAAACTGTGCATTTTATCACTTTAAGAATCATTATGCACAATAGTGTAAATACATAAGTCAAACCAATTCATAGGCAACCCTAACCTATACTTGTGTAATGCATAGATAATATCCCACAATCGTATCTAATACTAAGTATCACTTTTAGGCCACCATAATCATACATGTTATACCTTGACCTCATCCATAGCCAATACTCATAAAAAAGGAAATATTCATGTTCATTAACTTGTGACAAGGAAAGCCTCTCATAGCCACAATCCATATCATACATGCATAAATTCATATATCTTCATAGCATAAGAAAACCACACCACAACCACTTTCCAAAGCCTACATATGTACTGCATAAGTGAAGTCCCATACCCCCACTCACACTAAGTAGAACTCCTTGAGAAGTCATAAGTATAGTTCATGTTCATGTTCTTGTCACAATTAATAATCTTGTAATGTAGGAAAAATAGCCTTAACCGACATAGACCATGTGAGCTACATGGTATCCGGTGTCATGTCCCACACCAAAAAGAGATGTCCTACTTGCCTAAGGTAGAACTAAATGTATTAGGTTTTAGGTGGATCCACTAGCTAAAGACCTATGTGGGCACATAGTTATGGAATAGGAAGATTGCTTCTAGAAACCCCAAACCTATTGAATTGACGGGGGAGCTTCCATCTCATGAGACTACTTTAGATAACCTGGCCTTTTGAAGTGATGGGAGGGCCTCTACTCATATTCCATATCCACTCGGTGCTAAGCATTATTTCCTAAAATTTCATGTTTAGTCTTAAATTGACTTTACATGCATGAAGGAGTATCTTACCCTTCATTCAACACAACTCATAAAATAGCGCATAGATTCAAATAGGTGAGAATGAACTTTCAACCTTAGAATCATCATTAATATGTGAGGAAAACATTTTCATTATGATTATGTATTTTCATGAGAATCACCTTTCAATCAACACAACAATATCACATAATCATGGACATTACATGCATAGTCATGTTTAAGGGTATATGGAGAATGATCTTTCAAAAATACCACAATTACACCATAGTCATAGAATATTCACTTTCTAAGTGAATCATAAGCTCATACACAATTTTCATCAATATGTACAAACCCTCATAATTTGCCCTCCAAGGACCATGAATCACATTCAATCCAAACATCTAGAATTACTACATTAGATATGGAGAATATCATGATTCAATAAACTCAATCAATATAGAATTAACCAATTAACATGCTTGTATGATCAATCAACCTACATCATGAAATCACAATTTAGTAATATAGGGGATTCATGGGTTCTTGGGGGAATTTCATCATAAATCAATAATAAATCATCAATTCAATGATAATTCATCATAAATCAACCATTGAAAACGTTTTGAAAGAGAACCCATTACTTAGATTGAAACCCTAGCTTTTGGGGAAATTGGAAGCTTTGAAATCAAGTTTTGAAGGGACTCTATGGGTGAAAGCTACCCATAGATGAAAATACACCATACCTTATGAAGATTCCTCACGAAATTGAGTGGAAAGATCAGTCCTTTAACCCTAGACATTGACTTCTTCTTCTTCTTCAATGGAGGTTTTAGTAAGAGAAATATTAGAGAGGTTTTGATTTGGGAACTTTGGTGGTTATGATTTTGAAGACTAAATTTTAGGGGCTTTAAACACCTATATACTTGGTCTAAAATAATACAAAACGACGTCACTTACGAACCGTGAATGGGCCCACGACCTGTTCTGGTCAAACGTGGGTCGAGGGACTAGGACCTGAATTTGGGGGGCTTGACCTACGGATGCAAGTCACGTGGCGTGGACCCATCCATGAGGCGTGGGTCTTGCCCGTGGCTACTTCCTTTGATAGAGTCCAAAAAGGCCTCACCCACGCTACCCCCCACGGCGTGTGGGTTGATCCACGAGGCGTGGGTGCCTTTCGTGGGTCACTGTCTGGTAGCCCTGTAGGTCTTTTCCTCAAGGACCTAAGGTTGGTCTTTGGGTTTTAGTCCTTGACGTTCTAACACGAATACATGATTTTTAAGGTACGGGAAGGTGCTTTCAAGGCACTAACCCTAACGTCAAGCTCTAGCTTAGTCTACTAGTTCCGGAGTGTTACACCTACAATGGTAGAAATCGTCAAAAACCAACTTTCATCATGCAAAAACTTCATTGGAACCCTCTCTTAAGCATTCTTTTTGGTTAGGGAGTGGAAAGAAATGTTTTCATGGCTTAAAACATCGAGTAAGCCGATATACCACATTTTTTACCCGACCCGGATCGCGACCCGAATTCTGCCCCGATAGTCCGCAGTAAAACCCTCATAACTTTTTCCTCCGATGTTGGTTGGATACGGGATTTTGTGCTATGCAAACTAGACTCGTAGTCCTTTGATTTGATAGGTCATGGGCATTCTAACTCTTTATATATTGGGAGAAAACATCCAAGACATTTGACCCAATGTTAAGAAAATATTATTAGAGAAACTTCGATAACTTTTGTCGAAAGTAGTTTCACTAATTTTCTTGACTTCAAAACTTAACATACGAACCTTGTGCTATTATGATACCTCATAACACACTATTGTTAGCATGTTAGACACTCATAGGCTTACCCCAAGGTATGAGATAATTTAAACCTTTTAAACGGGCGAAGTTCTACCCGAGCCATTTCTTTAATCTAGAACTTTGTCTGAGGGGTCCCTTTGACCTAAAACTTTAGTTTAGTTCCTTGATATTGTTACCCATTGCAATCTTAATCTCCAATGTACGATACCAAGTCATAAACACCTCATATAACCATGCCAAACTACGCCACACATATTAAGCAAGAATAGAGAAAAAGTATAGGATATATATATATATATATATATATATATATACGGTTTATTTGAAACATGACATTTTTTTACTCATTAAAATACAATAATTATATTTTTGAACTAGACTATTGATAAAAAGAAAAAAAAATTCAACCAAACTATCAGCTAAGATATTTTTGACCTTTTTCGGTAGAATATAAGAAAGAACATTTTTAAGCCCTTCAACACTGATGGGTCACTTTTTGAATAAAAAATAAGTAGGCGTTTGGCCATGCGATATCATATCACGATAAGAAATTGTGAGATGGAATCAGTGTTTGGATATGCGATTTTACGCTGATTCCATCTCATGATTTCATATCATGATTTATGATTTCATATCCTCCAAAAAACATGATATGGGAATTCCATATCATGATTTGAAATATTTTTAATACAAAAATTGATCTACACGTTTATATTTTGTTAAAACAACCTCACATTTATATCTACTAATCATTTATTTCATATGTAAATAAAATTTATAATCACATCATTACTTTTTAAAATTTATTATTCTCGCCAACATACAGTCACTTTAACTTACACCAACCGATTGTTGAGTAATAAATTTGTTCTCTTCATTTACTCCAACACCTAATTTATTACTTCTACCGTTTTGTATTTATTACAACTCAAAGTAACAATGTTGGTTCGTCTTCTCGGTCACATGATCGAGAAATGCAAGTTCAACGTGAGGAAATTGTACATACTATGTGGGGGGATTATAATAAAGACTAGTACACTACAATTTATGTTCAATTTTTTTTATTGAATTAAAGTTCGATGAATTAAAATTAGACGAAACAGTTACTTAATTAAGTGGAGAACAAATAGCTTTGTAATAATTTATTATGCGATTTTATAATTTTTTGTTTATTTGGTAAGATTGAATAAACAATTGGGGCTATTTTAATAGTTTTACAACTTATGTGATTCTTATGTTTATGAGAAAATATACAACACAATTTTTTTATATTGCATGTCCAAACAAAACTTCAATTTTATCTCATAATGTCATATTATGATATCATATCATGATATCATATCGCATGGCCAAACGAGAATCTGATTCACCGGGGAACATGCCTCCTCATTTCAACAGGATTTTCTACATACCAAAGCTCGAAGTCGAGATCTTTAATTAAAGGTGAAACACTCTCACTCATGCACCACAACTCATGTTGGTATCAATATAACCACTTGTGACCAAGAAACCTACGCTCCCTTTTTATAAAGCTTATAGTTGAGGACTTGCATAGGTTTCCGCATAACATGGCAGTAGCCTGCCATTCTAATCTGCAAAAGTTACTAGACAAGTTTCATTGGAGGATGAATTATTCATAAACAAATAGCTTGTTAGTGTTCCCTTTTAAAATAAAAGATTCTCCACCAATGTCCCAACCACAATATAACGTTAAACAACAAACAAACAATTAGAAATGTCATTATCTTTGCTTTGTATTATACGTGTAGTACTCCACCGTCTCTGTTTACTTGTTAAATTTGACTTAGAAAATAATAATTTGCTATAATGAGTTTATCATTTTATTTCTATAGATGGTTAGGATCTTATCAAAGGCAGAGCAAGGATTAAGAGTTTGGTGCTTCTAAATTTCCGTTAGAACAGTCTATCAATTTTGTTAGGGGTTCACAAATTAATCTACATATATATTTAATTAATTTTTTGGTACAAATACGAAATCTACGAAAAAACTACTGTGTTCTTTCGAAATCACGAATCCCCACATAGCTCCGCCTCCGAGTCTTACACATATTTACTTACTATATTTTTCAAAGGAATTAACTCAATGTTAATAAATTGAGGATATAATAGGTAAAAAAAAAAATTATCCTTCCTTAATTTATCAAAAATGACAAGTAAAAGAAGATATCAAATTGAGAAATATTTGACAGTACATAGGGATGAGGAGAGTATCACAATTTGCTTTTTTCTAACTAATAAGAATAACTTATTAGTATTTCAGGATTAGTATTTCATTCACAAGTAGGAATAACTTATCGTGGTCATAATTATCAATCATGTGATAAGTTATTTCACACTTTATAACCAAATAAATAATTGACGAGTACTAAAAACTTATTCCGAAATTATTATTTTTTAACCATCACAACAAAAAAAGCATTATAAGACAACAACCAGGACAGAGGTTGTCCATCCACCATTCGCATTCCAACAAAAAAAATCTCTTTCAAATTATTCCATTATTGAATTTGGGAGTAATCATCGTATTTCTCCTTTTGAATTATTCTTTTTAAAATTAAATTGAATTAGTTAACCTAATATTTTCAAAATTAAAATTTGTATATTCAAAAGTTATACTAGAAATACTATAGATCAGAATAAATTTTTACGGTCCATATAATAAAAATCATATTTTCAAATATTGATTAAAATTAATATAATTTAACCCTCTACAAATAAAATATGACAATTAATTTGGGATGAGGATTTAATTCTACCAAAGAATATGGTGCAGTAAATGATGTTGCTTCTCTCTCAATCATAGGCTCGAATTCGAGACTTTTATATAAAAAAAATCGTTGGTATGAAGTGTTATATCCGTAATGAGATTTTGCCCGACGCGAATCTAAATTAGTCAAGCTCCAATAGTAGTACCGAGCACTATATGAGAAAAAAAAAAGTCTTTAATAGAAACTTTTCTCAGAATTCTCTTTTTATTATTGATTTATTTTTTTTATCACCCATCGAAGTTACTTGTAGATATTAAGTGAAAGAATCTCTAAACTTGTAGATAATAAGGGTTTGTTTTGTATGAAGTAAAATACTTTTCATAAGATATTTTTAAAAAAAAAATTTATATTAGTTGATCAAAAAAATTTAAAAATATTTTTTGTAGAAAAACAAGTTCTTAAAATTTAGAAAAAAGACGTTTCTAATGAAAATAGGAAAAATAAATTTCATTAATAACATTACATATTGATTGTGTCTTTTCCGCTGTCCAACACACCTCATCTTAATTTCATCCCTAATTGCCTCATTCCTATCAACACACACGGTCACACTCATATCTCCCCACCCCATCTATCATAATGTTTCTCATATATAAATTCTTTTAAGATAATATTTTTTGTCAACCTATCAAATATATATAAGAAAATAAGTAAGAAAGCTGACATTAATCCTTTCACTTTTCCCTTTTCAGATAATTGTTTTTGATTTCTCTTTTAATTTGCTTTTGTTTATTGTCTGGTCTTGTGGGTCGGGTACATCAATATCTGGTCTTTTATTATTTGGTTTTGATAAATTTCAGTATGTAGTTATTATGCATCTTTGCTACAACTAACTGCTCTATATGTAGATGTATATCATTAAATTGAAAATGAGTCACTAGCTATTCTAAGAAGTATATTTGTTGATTGAATCACTACATGATTTATAGAAAATGCTACGTATTTGATTGTTAAAAAGGAGAAGCCTATTAATACAAAGTGCTACTTTCATTCGATAACATTTTCTTGATTTGTATATGTTAAATTTTTTTATGTTAGTAACTATTACGTACTCCTTATATCTCAAAATTTTTGTTATGTTTTTCTTTATGAGAGTCAAATTACATGAATTTTGATAATTATTTTATCATATATCCTTCCATTAACCTTTTATTTATCCACTTTAAACTTTACACATTTCTAAAGAAATAACTATTACTATGAATATTTACTATTTTACTACAATACTCATACTAATTGATGTATTATTTTAGATCTTGAAAAATAATTTAAAGAGTAAATAATTAATATTGAGGAAAAAATAAGAAAATAAATATTTGTTTTTGATATATTAAAAATAAAAATATAATAAATAAAGAGAAATTATGTTTTTAGCATAGTTATATGAAAAATATTGCGGCCTCGTTGGCTTCCATTTTAACAATATATTCACATTAATACCCGAGTAAATTCGAATTCCGAAAAGTTTCATGCTTAAAGGAGATGTTGGTTCAATTTTAATACAGTAATTTAGTCGTCAAATATATATGAGCAACCTGCCTTGTCCACCTAATTGTGTCAACTATATAGAGTAGGCAGGCATATCAAGAGGAAACTCCATAGCATCAAAGATGGCGTCGTCTACACAGGAACACCACATCCATCATCTTCCTACTCCTTATGGCACAACTACTGCTCCTCCACCAACTCCATCAGCACACTCTAATCATAATCATAATCTCCTTTCCACTTCTGAAGCCGCTGATTCTCTCTCTCGTCTTCTCCACCGTATCCCACCCACCCTTTCCCTCTCCTTTCCTGGTCGCCGTCAATCTCCGCCATCAACCACCGTATCTCCTCCTCTCATCTCTCTTTCTGATGCAAAATCAATTCTTCACTCTAACCTCCTTTCAGCTGCAAAACAACACGGTTTCTTCCAGCTCACACAACACTCCATCTCCTCTCACCTCGCTCAATCAGCTGAATCCGAATCTGCATCCATTTTCAATGATGAGAAGCAACTCTGCTTCCCCAAGAACTGGCCCTTAGGCTTCGATAACGATGACGACGACGACGACGACGTTGTCTGCGGCCGGTCGCTTTGTCTCGACGAGTCAAGTTCAATGGAGTTGGGGTTTAGTTCTATTCATGAATTTACTTCCCAAATGGAAAAACTAGGGTTGGAGTTGATTGAAGAACTGGCGTGTGCTGTTGGGTTTGAGAACCCGGTAGGAGAAGATCGGACCCGGTTCTGTCCGTTGATGTGGATATCTGAATCCGAGAGCGGTTCAAGTAACATGCCACTTTCACCGGGTCGGGTTTACCCCTATGTAGTTGGGTTAAATTATCAAATTCGTTGCCGGAAGTATTCCATGTTGGCTGATTCGGGTTGGATATCTGTTGCCCCTCAAGTCGACTCGGTTATGGTAACCCTTGGTGATATTGCTCAGGTAACATTTTTAATATGAATTAGATTTTTAAGTTCTCAGATTTTTTATTATAACTTTTAAAATACATCATAAGTAATAATTAACCATCTTAATTCATTTAATAATTTGCTAAATGAAATGTATAACAAGAATTGAAGCTCTCTGCCCCAATGCTTTGTCTTACTCGTAAAACATTTTTATTCTTATCTAGGTTAGTAGTCATAAAAAATGGATATATGATATTAGATATAACAATAGAATTATTTAATGTTAATTAATGAATTATTATAATATTATTCAATAAAGTTACGATATAATGGGTAGGGATAATAGGGTATTAATATATTGAATTTTTTTTAAATTGAACTTATTAGTATTACACCTATGATATGGATAGAATCAAATATAATGTATAAAAAGTTTAAATTATCGAATATCCAAAAACTAAAATAGAGTATCAAGTGGGATATATAGAAAATAAAATTATTATGTAGTACTATTAATTTAGGTAGTGCTTGTAAGTTGTAAGGATAAAATATACAAGTATTTGTCTTACTGGTTCGTACATTTTCCACCATTAATCAGAAATGATTTTTCTGCTTTTGTTAATAATGATTTCCAAATTTCCCAACTTTTTTTTTCTCCCATTAAAAATGACGAAAACCATTTCCTAAAAATAAATTATAAAACACACCCTTAAAGTCACATTTGGTGTGATGATATAGTGGAATAAATTAGAAATAAATTCTAATGTTTTTTAATTTCTTGTTTTTTTATTAAGTTTAATTTATGATAAATTATTTCAGGATTAATAATTAATATTGAAATAACTTATTTCTACATTGGGTGTAGTAATAATTATGAAATACCTTATTTAGAAATAAAATGACAAAAATATCTCCCTTGCCTTTTTATAATTTACTTTTCATATCTTTTACACTTATACGTATGAATGATATTTCTTTTTAAATAAACAATTTGTATATTCTTAAAAATTACTTAAGTAATTCATGTTAATTGGTATCTAAGTTGAGTTATCTCGGGATGTTTGGTCGGGTCAAAATAAATAAACGTTTCCGTGATATAATTAATTAGCAGCCTCAAAAGGACCCACTAAACCTAACATATCTTAGATATTTAGGCCCTTTGATATACATATTTGAAGCTCTAATTCTTGTTTCATTTGACACGATGAATGTACTTACAATATAATAATAATATTAAACCGACAATTAATTGTAAGGTTTGCCGCCTTAATGTCACATCTTCTGTCTCAACTTGAATTTTTTTGGATACCTACATTGTCCATTTGTTTTCTAATTTGAGCTCTAATTGACAAATCGTATCTGGTTTAAATGATTTTACAAGTAATTATAATTCTATTAGAGAAGAATATGTTAATTTTATCTCATTTTACTCGTGACTATTCCAGAATGAAATAAATATAAATAGTAGGTGTAGTAATATAAAATTCCTCAAGTTTAAAAATATTTGTCATCAATCGTCTACCTTGGATTTATTGGTAATGCATTAGTTATAATATGACAATGACGGCTTAGAGTAAGGTCACATAGAAAATTCTTATAATTTGAATAAGTAGTAGCTGATTACCTAATTAAATAATTAAGACTTCTATCGTGTTATAATATAACTTGTTCCATCTGAAAAGCTTCATCTAATCCAACTTCGATAGCAACTTGGATAGGGAAAGGACATTTATTTGTTTATATTCGTTCCATTCATTTTTAGAGTAAATGGTCAAATGCCACCTCAACATATTATCGGATTCTCAACTACACACTTAAATTTTACGGGGTTCCTATCACCCCCTGAACTGTTTTAAAATAGGATAAATAAACCCTTAATGCTGAGTTGGTTGAAAAAGTGTATTTCACTCTCTTTGAGAGAGTGAAAAGAGAATAAATAGGGTTGCTTTTATGTTTATTTCATATTTTTATTTTATTTTCTTTCTCTTTCTAATTAAATTAAAATAATCTCCCCCACCCCACCC
>JAJOOH010000733.1:0-40123 GCA_029582605.1 Solanum gracilifrons
CTTCGACTTGAATAATATACAATCAAGAAATTTTTAAAATTAGTATATTCTCAACAATGTATTCTTTCTCTCCCTCCTTGTCACTGCACATCTTGCCTTGTTCTGAAATCTGCCTGGTTTTTTGTGTGTGAAAATTAAGCTCTTTCACTCGCGTTCTACTCTTGGTGTCTACCTTTAAGCCCAGAAATGTAACAACTTCTTGAGCTTAGATAGCAAATGTTGTATATCAGACAACATTTGACATGTGAACTCTGCATGATGAATGACATTTGCCGTTTGCTAAAGTTTGGCAGTTGCTAGCACTCTGATAAGGTAATGGGGATAGATAAATGTTCATCTTTATTCTTCTTTGTGATCATCCTCTTCATGGTACGCGAAAGGAAGTGGTACTGACTTGAATGCCCGGTATTTCCCCACATTGTTCAGGTGCTCATTTTCCAACCTGATAAATTACAATGTATATATCTCAGTTCACGTACAATTATCAACAAGATTGTACATGGACAGCAGAACTGCTGTGAGCTGTCCAATGTTAATTCACAGAACTTCAAAGATGATAGATACGTCAATACACAGTTTTTCTGCAAGTCATTATAAGTTGGGAAAAACTGATCCAAAAGAAAATGTGGCATGAGAGATTGCAATACCTGAAAAAATTCCACATGCCACGTCGAATCACTTCTAAGCAAGCAAATATGCTTGAGACAGTACTTCCTCGCAAAGAGTGCACGTTGAATCTTAATACCAGTTGTAGCCAGGCAAATCTGAGCAAAACATCCAAGACCTGTGAGAACAAAAAAGTTAAAAAGAGTAGGTAACAGCTCATCATAAAATGAATTGGAACAACTTTATTGTCATATGGAAGTTACCATGGCTGTGAAGTATATACTTTTATGGTGCAGTATGAGCTTATCCCGCAAGAACTTGTTCTTGGACTTCCTTCTCAACAGCCCCCAATCGACAACTATATCCCAGTATGTGTTGAAAAGAGTTGTGATAAGTGAGCTCAGTATAACCAACACCTCCCAAGTCAAACTCTTTCTCAGTACATAAGCTGTTTTAATAACGACTGCCAGAATTGTCAAAAAGTATCTCAAGCCATTGTATGCCTGTGCTTGATCCTTTTCTTCAAACAGTCGACGGACACACTACAGTGAAAGCATAAGCATCTTTAAGTCTACTGTAAAGGAAAAAGATTCCATTCTTGAGTGTTGAAAGAAATGGCATAAAGATACTATTAAGTTATATACAGTTGTCCCACATGGGTTATGTAAGAACTTTCAAAGGTGTATATATAATATTTAACTTCCATCCTTTGCTTAAAGGTTTTGAGTTGAATGTTATATTCTTTCACATGTTATCGGAGCTAAAATTTGCAAACCCATATTAGTTTGACTAGCAGTAACAAAAATTGAAGGAAAAGAAACTATAGGAGAAATACTACGACTACAAGTAACAGAAATTGAAGGAAAAGAAACTAGGAGAAATACTACGACCACCAGTATGGAAAGATAAACAAGACCCAACTCTACTACATAGTCACCTTCTACCCTAATTTGTACCCTCCACAACCTCCTATCTAAGGTCATGCTTTAGATGTGCAGATTCGTTCACAGATATCATAGGGGAATTCTAGGTTCAATGCTGATGAAAATTTCAATTTAGAAACCATTTACACCCTTAACCATGAGTCATTTCATTGCCGAGGCTTTAGTTTTCAGTAGAAGCAAGAGATATATGTTATTAGTACATTATGGAGAAGATAAAAATATATTAAGAGAAGCAAGTTCCTAACAGAAGATGATTTATGCTTAAAGCCACCAAGGATATAGCTGAGCAAGAGATGTTGGATTTTCATAAATTGTGAAAACAATCTAGAAGATGTCCCATGTCCTAGAAACAAAACACAGGCAGGGGGAATCACAAGAGATGAAAGGAGGATGAGGATGGAAGATCCTTAGGGCACTCATCTTTTCATATTCACAATTTACAGTAATGAACTAACAATCAAAAGTTGTTGTCAAACCTGAAAAAACCGAAACCAATATGGTATGATCGCTAGAATGAAGTAAAATATGTTATAGACATTGTGACTTTGGCACATATTATGTCCATGCGAAGGTTTAATCCAAGTATAATAGCAAATGTAATACTCCAAACTCCTTATTGCTTCAACCTGTATTATGTAGGAAGTTAAAACCACTACAACAACTAAAAGACGAAGTAGAAACTAAACTCTACAATGTCGAGAAGTCACAGAACCTGGCTAGTCAGCTGGTCTGCTAGAAAGAAATCTGGAAGAGTAACCTGCACAAAATGAGAATTTAAAGACAGAGTTAGCCCACCTGGATATAACTATATAGTTTTGATTTACGACTCATTATCTGTTGAATATACCTTGTAAAGAGGAGCACAGATACAGCGGAAGACGCATCTTATAAGGAACCAACGACTTGAGCGATAAATGATGTTAAACGGGCAGAAAGTAATGGAAAGAAGTACCTGCATAGAGAATTATCTTTGGTGAAAGAAAGTAAATACAGTAGAACTGATCAGTCAGAAAGCTCTAAAATCTTACCATTATCAATCCCAGAGGAACATATTCAATATGTGTACCATACACTTCAGCTCTTGAATTCATGTGCAGATGCATCAGGAGAGCGGCAAGGACGAGCATTGCTAGACCATTGCTAAGAAGAAAGACTTCCCTATAGCTTAACTCGGTCCCTTGCTTGAAACCAAAGATAAATGCATAGTTGATTTTGTAGTGCCTCCAGAAATATATGTTTGCAGCATATAAAAGCATATGCAACACAATGTATGCATAAAAACTGCCAGACAATTCAAAACTCTTCTCTAGTCAAATTACAGGCTCAGGAAACCCCAAGTATGGTTTTTCATTATGCTGGTATTAGGTATATTCTCATAGAAAAGAGTTTAATCCTCCCTTACCTGTAAAGTGGAACTATCTTGTCCAAATAAGAGGTGCCTTCATCTTTATCTATCAACTTTCTGTCATCTCTTAATAGAATTACAGCAACTAGTAGAGCAATTGAGCAACCAGAAAAGAAGCCTGAAAATTGTGAATGATAAAATTTGAAATAATGCGAAGGACCAAAATATAAAGGGTACTATAAAATGCGAAAAAAGACAAGATCATATCTAAAAAAAAAAAATGACTGTCCAATCAGTTCTGTACAACATATATTTGTATTACTTGCCTGACATGAATGTTATACGATGTTTTTCTCTTTTATGCTTTGGCCGCAATATCTTCATGCCTTCTCTGCGGTTCGACTGCGAAAAATGCTTGATGAAGGTGGTCTCCACCCTGTCCAGAAGACTGGTAACCTATAGAATGGCATGATACCATCAATGATGTAACAGTCAGTTTCAAGTAAAACACTACGATGAAATTCTCGTTTTTTTACAAGAACAACATAATTCTAATGGTGGAAGGATAGATCCGACTAACCTCCTCAGAGCTCCCAAGGTAAGAGTTATCCACCATTTTCAAGTATGATCTTGCTGCTTTTCTAGATGTAATCTGCACTTGGGAAAAGGATCCAAAATTTCAGGATTTTAAGTTCCTTGGTGACAGACTGCAGCATTCCTGGAACTTGCTCAAAATGTTGCTTTCACTTATAGCTAATACTCCCTCCTTTACAATTTATTTGCCTTTCCTTTTTAATCATTACAGAAAGACTGTCTCTTTCCTTTTTGGCTACTCTTTAATTTCAACTTTCCACGACATATTTTAAAACCACAAGATTAAAGGGCATTTTGGTATATTCTATATATCTTTATTTCAAGACTATAAGATTCAAAAGTCTTTTTTACTTTCTTAAACTCTGTGCCAAGTCAAAACCAGATAAATAAATTGAAACGGAGGGAGTATAATGTAAATGTAACTGAAAGGCAGGCTATTGAAATAAGCTTTTGGTTAGTGAAACCTAACCTTTTCATATTTTTTGAGGATCTTGGAGAACGCAGACAGGTTCATATAGCTGTTATAAGTTCATCCAAGAAGTAGCAGGCCAAATGCAGAGAGCCAGAAAATAATTAAATTGAAAGAATAATTTTGGAAAGGAAATTAAAGCAAGTCAGAATTTAGTTTGCGCTACCTGAAGTGTTTTAGATGGCGAAGTTTTTGATAGAACTCAATGAAAATAAGCTTCAGCCTATGTTCAACCTTCTTTAGTTCCTCTTTCTTATAACTCAAATCATTCTCCTTGGATTCGCTCAAGACACCTCTTATAGTTGATATGGGACTTTCAAATGTATTAACAATCTTAACATGATCTAGGATTTCAAGAGGATCTGTTTTTTGTGAATCAGTATCTCTGTTCTCTCTTAAAGAATTGCGGTTGATGGGAAGCTTTGGATATGAAGCATTAGTCATAGAAACCTGTCTTCCATAAGTGGGGTCAAAACTTGGACTGACAGGCATATCATCTGTATCTGCACATTGACAGTGCAGAATCTGAAAATGCACTAGAACCAAATATACATAAACATCATCTGCCCAATCACACAATGAACCGAAAGATAGTCGTAGAGTTGGGCTATGTAAGCAGATGTAAGTTGCAAGTACTAAGTTGAGATTGGACCTTGTAGCCAACTGAAGGCCAACTAAAATACAGAAGATGTGGTTTCTCTGGTGGAGCTTCAAGTACTACACTATTGAACTTTGTTGACCTTACCAAACATAGCATATTCACGCAGCTCTTACCATAATATCCAGGTTACTTGCATAATTATATTCCCTCTATTTCAATTTGTTTGTCTTACTTTCCTTTTTAGTCTGTCTCTTTCCTTTTTTTTTGGCAAGATTAAAAGACATTTTAGTACATTCTACATGACTTTAGTTTAAAACCACAAGATTCAAAAGTTTTTCTTTATTTTTTCTTAAACTCCGGGGTAAGTCAAAAGCAGACAAACAAATTGAAATGGAAGGAGTATTATTTGATGAGTTACTGTTGGTTTTTCATTGAGTCTGCTCCGAAGGGGGATCAGCATCATGAAAATTCCAACTATCAATTTTATTGCTATATAGTTACTACCTGTTAAGCTCATAAACTCCTTATTAGAACATGTTAAAGAGTCATATTCTCTCAAAGTTGCACATCTAATATGTGAAATTCATGAAGTGGATTTGATTGAGTCCCTTACCTACAACTGTCATTCTGAGAGGAGATGTGATCCTCGAAGGTGTTGAATTGTTAATGTCCAAGGAAAGACTTTGAAGGGAAGGAAATGCATTGAAACCCGGATCCATTACCTTGATACGTAACGCGATCAAAGCATCCATCTGTTTATTCAGCAAAGTTACTTCCCTCATGACTTCATCCACCTTGTCCTTATAGAAGGTATTAACCTTGTTGAATTCATGGTCTAGTTTGTCAAAGAAGCTAATTTCATTTTCTGCTCCTTCAGGAGATGCCAAGAACTTGGTTTTGTAAAATTTTCTGTAGTTTTCGTGTGGCACCGTGTTTACTGCTATCACCTGGTTCTCAATATCACTAGTATTCTGAACACTGCCTTGTAGATTTAGACCACTAAAGTTGCGATACAATGCCAACCTCTGATCTAAAGATGTTGCAGGCGTTGGAGGCTGATTGCTTTCCTTGAAACGGCGGATCTCCTGTAATATTTGTTTGAGTCCAGTGTAGTCCACATAAGCTTCTATCCACTCTGGGACCATTTCCCTTTTGAATTCCTTACCAAACTTCATTCTTGAATGTTATAAGTATCTGTTTACGATCAAACTTTATACTCTTTATGGAAAGCAAACGCCTGACTGTTGGGGGATATTTCTGCAAGATTCCAAATATGTGTGCCATTAACAAGTGATACAGAAAATGACAAGTGCACATCCAATAATTAGCATGATCACAAAGAAAGATTCCAGCTTTCAATTAAGTCATAATATCCAAGATGATAGATTAGGAAGAAAATGTGAAAAGGCAAGCAAAGATATAAACAAACAAACAAAGTGTCTGTCCTCCCTTGCACAAATTAAATAACAAAGAGATGAGTTAATGTTTTGGTATGGTTGGAAGTAATGTTACTTGACACCGATATGGCAGGCTGCTAAACATGCATTTAAACACTAGTACGGGCTAAAATTTGGAGTTTGCAATCCATTTTTAGATAACCAGGGACTTGTAATCCACAATCTATTTATGACCATATACAATCAATCTGCAACTCATACTTTTTTTCTCTAATATTTTCAACTTTCAACTTACTGGTAATAAGAAGCAATCTCTCAAACTAACTGAACCAGCAGAAATATGGAGAAGCTAATTACCATAAATCCAATGTTCCTCCATCAACACACTTTCTACCCATTCAACACATTACATCACTGATATGCAGAGTAACAAAACTCAAATAGCTTTTAAAAAAATTACTAAACTTTAGCTAAACCAACAATCTCCTGAAATACCCAAGTCATCAGAATTCAAGAAGCTATATTAGGGGATCTTAATTATAACTTACCTCAATAATTTTGATTCCCCACCTTATAATCCTGTCTTCCACTAACAAGCTTATAGTAGCAATTAGTATGTACAAATATATCGTTAAGCGGATAACTAATAGTGCTTCATTTGCCTAATAAGGTGATCTAAAGGCGTGACCTACTAAGCTCAGAATTAGGTCACGTCCAAGATAAATGAGAATACTAATAATCCTCTTCTAAGCTAGAAAAAGATATATACATATAAGAAATAAAGTTGTGTATATTTATATATTAATTAATTTGTGGAAACTATACAAATTAAAAAACCCATGCATGATATATTATACAAACATAATTTGGAAATGAGTCTGTGTACCTTTTTTTTCTCTCGCTATGTGATGCAGAAACTTGGAAGAGCTGATGATAAACAACTTTTACCAAGTTATAATTTTGGATTTTGGTTTGCTTGTGTTAACAAACAAACGTCAGCTGTAACGCGCTGGTTTAGTTAGTTATCATCCGTAAATCTCAGCGTATTACACGTGGAATATACTATGATCATTAATAAATGTTTCTATTTTTATTTTTATTCTTTAAAATATTTTTATTACATCGAGGTAAGAAATAAGGCTAGGAAGAGAATCAAACTTTTATGTGAAGGTTACGTTAACACTATAATTGGTGTTTAATGCGTATGTTTTCTCTAAATAGTGTTCGATATTTATATTAAGATCCGATTAAATATAAATTTACACGATATTTCTAGAGCATCATTTTATTTTATTTTAAAAAAAAGGTTCTAATTTCCAAAAGTTTTAATAGGGGAGTAAGGAATCAATCGAAAAGCCAGCGATTTTTCTGTTTCATCATATGTGGTGCGGAATTTGATGCTCATTTTCCGGTCCTCATTTGATGCTATAGCAATTTTATACGCAACTTATTTGTCAAACATTCTCTTTTTTCATACCAAAAATAATTTAATAATTCTTTATTTCTCACGACAGGGGAAAAAATTGACTTTAGTTGGAATGTTTTAAAGTTAAAAGAGTTTTAAGTTTCATGTACTACTATAAAATATAATATAAAATGATTGTGATAGATTTCTTTAAGTTTTTCTTAAATTCTGATGATATATTGAAAGTTTGGAAAATAAGTTAAATATTTGGATTAAGAAGTTGAGATTCAAATTTCAGTGAAGAATACTTATCAAAGGTATATAGTTTTATATCTTTAAAAATAGGAATCATTTGTACAATCAAGTTATTTTTAAATAATTATAGATAAACTTTGACAAGTATTTAAATTGGGATAGAAATAGTACAACTTTTTCCAAATGTCTTCCACAATTATTTTCTAAATTGGGTTTTGAAATATAGTATCGTGCACACAACATGACAATAGAACATTTGTTTGTGCAATTGGTTTATGATAACGTGATTTTCTTTTTCGTATAAAAAATAATAATTCTTTTTTCTTTCACTAAAGGAATTTTTTTTTGTTAGAAATTTTAACTATAATGAATTTCAATGTAATTTCACAAATGAGCAAAATCTAAAAACGATATAGGATATATAAAGACTTTATCCCTATCTTTTAAATAGAAAGACTATTGATTCAATAAAAAATGTGATATAGAAAAATAAAAAAGGGTATTAACGCTAGACAAAGAGCTAAGTTTGAATGTGAAAATGTTATTGAGTATAATATTTGAATGTCAACTTGTTAATCCTTAAAAAAACAACTTATGGGTTTCTTACTTTCTTACATTAATTATTTATTTAGAGACCTATAGGCTATATATATAGATGTATTTTTTTCAACTCTCTCAACTGTATTTATGTTGGCAATGATATGTTACACTTATCATCTTATAAACTTATTTAAACAACATATATAGCTCACGTTAATTCTTATCCCAAAACAGCATATTCCTTCTTTAACCCCATTTGGTTGCAATATAGTATTATTATTATTATTATTATTTCTACATATGCTTGATTATCAAGTTTCTTCATCATACTTCTAGTTTTGCTTATTTTTAAAATTTATTTGTTTGGGGGATAGATGTAGGAACGTGCATTTATAATATTCAACTTCTAAGATTATTAACGAACTTTAAAAGAATTTATAACTATAAGAGGTCGTGAGTGGTAAGTATTCATTCATTTTTAATTAGAGACTAGAGATGTTGAATCGAGCCCTAGATATGAATCACTTTTGGTAGAGAACATTAATTTACTCCATAGTATGAAACTTTTCAATGAAAATCAGGAGTAGTTGGGTCCCAAAACGAATACCAGACATTGAGTAGAAAACAAAAACGTACGACATAATTTAAAGTTGAGGGCATTACATAAGATTTAATTCTTATTTTAGATAATCATGATGTGTAAAAGACACATAATCCATGCTTGTTGCTTTATTGTCAATAAATAGATATTCAAATCATATAACGCAAGTCAATAAGCAATCCTACAAGGTCCTATTAATTGGTCTCCATATTCTTTGCAACTATTTATGTCTACGTTTGTATGCTTGTTATATTATTTAAATTTATATATATAAAACTACCAATATAAATGTTGGGTTATAAAAAATAGTGGTAAAGCTATGTAGACTTTACCCTTAACTCATGGAGGTAGAGACACTGTTTCTAAAAGACCCTTAGCTCGAGTGCAGCAAATCAAATTAGTTATGAAAAACAATACCCTATTAACTCTTGAAAAAAATGTAGTGTTTATCCTATTTACACAGTACTATTTTCCGAAATGCAATTGAAGCAAGTTTGAACCATGTAATTCCACCACCACAAGGTGAAACAAATTCAAATCACAACTCAACAACTGAAAAATAAGACATCAAAATTCATAAATATTTCAAAGAATAATTTCTGATATGTTTTGCATGGGAAACAAAATCCAACCTTTCAATAGCATAAACACAGTTTATCAGCTTCAACTAGGCTGATTGTTTCTCATACATACCGCACGCTTACCAACGCCATAGAGGAAGAACAAATCCTTCAACAAAAAAGCTCAAACAAGAAACTAAGAGTGATGAGAATGCTACAGATATGAAACTTTCATACTCAACGGTGCAATTTCACAAAGTACATGAACAGTTCTGATAGTCACGGAGAACAGACGATCTTGATGTATGTTCTTGCTTGTTCGCTCAGGGGAGCATCAGGAATTTTTGTTCCAGAGTAATGAATGTGAAAGAGCTTAGTACTCTAGTCTCCGAATTCTAATGCTTTGTGATTTTCAAGAACTAGTCGTCGTCATCAATCAAAGGGAAGACTTAGAAGAAATAAAACTAATATAGTGCTACTTAAACATGCAAAACAGGTTCTTCAGCAAGAGGCCTATGCTATTGTGCAGCCATGGTGCAAATTTAAACTTCTTTCTTTCAAACAAAAAAAGATTCTACCAGAACAACAAAGTTGAAGAAATTATGTTGGATGCTCCACTTCAAGTTGATCAACTATTGGAACTATTCTCATCACCAGGCTTGATTCCACTGCAGCAAAAAAAATGTGGTAATTTGACTCGACCGCAGACCCTGCAAGTTTATTTGCAAGCAGAAGGATGTTAAGAGAATTAGCATGGAAAAGTATAGACCTTAGATGGAACACCAACAAAGAAAAATGGGACTGGGAGCAAAACAAAAATCGTTGCATTAGACAAGAAAATGAAACATGACATTAAGCAATTGTCTTCCTTACGGAGGACCAAGATAAACATAACGGTGACACATCTGAATCACAAAATTATACAGATCTTTCAAATATCATCAGTTAAATTTTTTTTAATGTCCTACTGAATCTTTCTTGTGTCAACAATCATAATCTTATTGTTTAACAATCATTCAAGCAAGATGTTACCTTGGAACAAATCATACTTGAAACCCATCAATTTGGGAGAACAATTTTAGAAGCACACGGTTAGTCTGACTCCTGAGCTAAGATCAAACAGCCGAATAAAATCTCAAAGACTCACTCCATTGGATAGCCAATGCAAGCTCAAAAATGGGATATTTGACGAAAGAAAAACACTGTTACCTTTTGTTGATCTTTTTTCAATTTATGGGTAGCCCAAGTACACTTTTACTCTTTCATTGCCTTTTTTCTAAGGAGTTCTTCCCCTATCAAAACTTCCCTTGAGACAGAGACACGTAGTCCGACTTTCATGCTAGTTTTTGTTCCAACATGAAAGTTCCATTACAGGGAAAGACAATCTACTATAGTACTTTTTTTGTGCCGAGCCTTGCTTTGGTCTCTGGTTTTGAAAGTGGGAGACATAATAATATTTCAGAAGCACCAAGAAAGACATACATATGTCGATATATCCAATCTTCTGTTGTTTACAAGCTAAATAGAAAATTCAGGGTTTTCACTTACTAGCTAAACATTTCATTCTTCAATATGTTTCAATTGAGATTAATTTATGGGAAGAAGCAAAAGATTTATCTAGTCCTTTTTGATGGCATAAAGCTCTTACTTGCACCGCATAATCACTGGCACTGGTTTTAGAGCCTTTGGTCCATTTCTTATGCCTCTCTTATGAGGGGAAACCTGCATGATCAAGCATATCCTATCAGCATAACAAAATGTGAACTATATGTAACATGTATACACATATGCACTCTCTCGGTGTCACACAAGTGCGGGAGCAAATGCAACCTCACAGCATAAGCATAACATCCATCTACACATGTGGAAATTTAAACAAGTGCCCCAAGCTGGCATGCACTATGCAAAAAAACACAAAGAAAAGGGTCAATGAGCTACTCTAATTGACAAGGCTCCAATTTGTTAGATAAAGATTCAGAATTTCAACATTCCTTTTTGTGTAGGTAGTTGGATCAATTCTTCAGGAAACTTAATGTTACACACTGTACATTTTTGCAGACATTTCATGTGGAATATGCACAAGCAAGCAGAAAACCCCTCTTCATGAATAACTTATTAAAGTGTGAAAGGTTATCAATCTTGCTGCCAATTATTAACAAAAAGTCGGGAGACATATATATGTGGAGGCCTCCTCAAAGCCACGAGTTTACCAGAATTCAGTTTACAGTTAAAGGGTAGCTAAGATCAGAGTAGGCACTTAGCTAAATTGTTATTAATTGTGAATAAATAGCCAAAATGTAAAGCTATTATACAGGAAAATCTTATTTCCGGGTTCTTAATTTAAGTCTCAACTCCATATTCTTGTATTTACTGAAATCCGAGTAGCCCCCAAAACCCCATTCTGACTGTTGCTAGCTTCCACAATATCCAGAAAAATAAATAATAGTACGAGGTGTGTCTTGCCCCAAGCAAATCCATTTTATGCTTTTAAGCTTAGTTTTACTACCTACTTTCATATCTGGAACTGTCTGGAAATTTCCTGGTCAGATCCAAGCTTCGAGAATTGCAGGGGAACAAAGGCCAAAAGAAAACAAAGAGTAACTACACTTTATCTTAATCTCGTGTATTTTGCAAGGGGAATAGAGAAACTTAATCCACTTCCCAAATTTCGCCACCCACATAGTAAAGGCCCCAAATGCATTTACAGGACTTTGATATTCTTAGTGCTTCAATTAGGATGGATTTTTTCCCAGCCGTACTTATGTTCTCTGATTTTAGTTCCCCAATAAAGATCATGATGGTAAGTGATTGCTACAATTACAGAGAATTACAGAGAAGAAACAAATTCCAGGAGTAATCTCGAGGAATATGAACAGCTAGTTCAGGGATTAAACCCGAGAATTCAGCTAGAGAGAATTGTAGAGAGAAGAAAACAATCTTATTATCAATGAATGAATGAATGTCAATGATCTAATACAATCCTTTTATAGGCTCCTAGAGATTGCTAAAACAGTTAAAATCCACAGGTACAGTAGTAACAGAATTTAACCATCTAACAGTGCTAACTGTTCTAACTAACTTCTGGACTTGTTAACAGAATTTGCCACATCAGCGATTAGTTATCGATTAATTCTCCTTTTGCTAACTTGTATCAATACCCCTCCGTAAAGAACAGACTTGTCCTCAAGGCTGAAAAGAGGGAAATCTATGCTGCAATTCAGAAAGATATTCCCAAGTTGCCTGATCAGCTGCCAAACCTAACCACTGGACAAGCACTTGACACACAGCCTTGTTACCCTTCTTAACCAACCTCCTCTCAAGTATAGCTTCAGGCGTCGGACAATAGGGACTGGAAAGCTGGAGGACTGGAGGATGAGAAATGTCCCTAGGCACCTCATGGCATCTCTTGAGCTGAGAAACATGAAAAATGGGATGAATCAACACATCAACAGGAAGCAACAATTTATAGGCCACTGCACCAACCCGTGCGTCAATGATATAGGGGCCATAATACTTTGCTGATAGCTTGTTGAAAGGTCGAGCAGCCATTGAAACTTGTCTATAAGGTTGCAGCTTCAAATACACCCAGTCACCAACTGCAAATACCCTGTCTGATCTATGTCTGTTAGCCAAGTCCTTCATCCTTTGTTGTGCCCGACTGATATGAAACTTAAGCAACTCAATAATTGCCTCTCGTGCTTCCAAGGACCTGTCAACCATCTCGTTAGCAGCTTCTCCAACCAAATAAGGGAGATGAATAGGTGGTTTTTGACCATAAAGAACTTCAAAGGGCGTGCATCTGATAGCAGTGTGATAAGTGGTATTATACCACCACTCTGCAAAGGGTAGATAGGAGGGCCAAAGCAGAGGTTTGTCGGAGCAAAAACACCTCAAATAGGTTTCCAAAGTTCTGTTCAGTACTTCAGTTTGCCCATCAGTCTGGGGGTGATATGCAGTAGATCGTTGCAACTGAACTCCTTGTAGAGTGAACAACTCCTTCCAAAATGAGCTGAGGAAAACAGGATCCCTATCACTCGTCAAAGTAACAGGCATACCATGGAGTTTAAAGACGTTATCTAAGTAACATTGAGCTACATCTTGGGCAGTATAAGGATGCTGTAAGCTCATGAAATGGCCACATTTACTAAGCCGATCCACAACCACTAATATCACATCCTTGCCCTTAGCTTTAGGGAGACCTTCAATAAAATCAAGACACACATCAGTCCACACCCCTTCGGGAATGGGCAGGGGTTGTAACAACCCTGGGTAAGCAGAAACATCATACTTGTGCCATTGGCAAACATCACACTTGTGGATAAAGTTTCTAATATCCTGAACAAGAGACTTCCAATAAAATAATGATTGAATTCTTCTGATAGTTGCATCTATTCCAAATGCCCACCTTGAGGAGTAGAGTGCCATAGTGTAATGATAGTATTCCAGTCTGCGTATCATGTCCAACTACTAGTCTACCCTTCCATCTGAGTTGGTCATTGCACCAAGTAAAGTACTTGAAAGGTTGAACCTGCAACTTAACAATCAACTCTTGCAATGTAGCATCTTGTGTCCAAGTGTCCTTGATCTGTTGGTACGACGTATCATTAGGAGTAAGAAGTGAAATAGCTAATAGCTCAGCATCAGGCTTCCTGGAAAAGGCATCAGCAGCCTTATTCTCAGAGCCCTTCTTGTACTCTATGGAAAAATCAAAAGCCATCAACTTTGATATGCCAGCCACCTGAAAGTCTGTATGAATATGTTGGTTGAGTAAGTGTTTCAAAGCCTTTTGATCTGTCCTCACCACAAAGGGTCTGCCCAACAGGTAGTGAGACCACTTAGTGACAGCAAAAATAAGTGTCAATAACTCCCTATCATACACTGACAAGGCCTGGTGCCTCGGCGCCAAGGATTTACTAATGTAGGCAATAGGGTGTCCCTGTTGCATTAACACAGCTCCAATACCTCTACCACTAGCATCTGTCTCCACTACGAAAGGCAAGGAAAAATCTGGCATAGCAAGTACTGGGGCAGAAATCAAAGCTTGTTTCAGTGTTTCAAAAGTTGTAGTCGCATCACCTGTCCACACAAATCCTTCCTTCTTTAATAAGTCATGCAATGGTCTACATATACTTCCAAACCCTTGGATAAATCTCCTGTAGTATCCTGCAAGCCCCAAGAATCCTCTCAATAGTTTGATATTAGTTGGTATTGGCCAATGTTGCACAGCTGTAATCTTTTTGGGATCAGTTGACACCCCCTCAGCACTAATAAAATGCCCCAGATATTCTACCTTATCCACTGCAAAAGCACACTTTGACATCTTTGCATACAACTGATATTGTTTCATCAAATCAAATACAGCTTCCACATGAACTAAATGAGCATTAATATCTTTGCAATAAATCAGAATATCATCAAAGAATACCAATACTGATTTCCTCAACAATGATTTAAAGACTGCATTCATCAAACTCTGAAATGATGAAGGTGCATTGGTTAAGCCAAAGGGCATAACCAAAAATTCATAGTGCCCTTTATGAGTTTTAAAAGCTGTTTTGTAAGCATCATCTTCAGCCATCTTAATTGATGATAACCTGCCCTTAGATCAATTTTAGAAAAAATCACAGCTCCACCTAACTCATCCAGCAAGTCTTCAATGATAGGTATCGGAAACTTATCCTTAATTGTCATCTGATTCAAATCTCTGTAATCAACACAGAGTCTCCAACTTCCATCTTTCTTCCCAACTAACACTACTGGAGAAGCATAAGGGCTAGTACTATGTTGCACCACACCTTGATCCAACATCTCTTGTACTAATTTTTCAATGACATCTTTTTTTATTCCCGAATACCTATAGGGTCTCTTGTTAACAGGATTTGCTTTGTCAATGAGGGGAATTCTATGATCAAAAGAACCTCTGTGAGGTGGTAATGTAGTTGGCAATTCAAATAAGCAGGAGTACTGACTAATTAGTGCAGCAAATGATGGCAAAATTCCCTCACCTTGAATGGCTTGAATGCTGTGACACTGCGAGACTTCTACTGTCTGAGGTACATGTGACAACATGAACAACTGCCCCTCCTTAGCTAAGGTCTTAGATTTAACCGACTTCAGACCAGTGCTAGCCCCTCTTAATACATGTTTTTTCCCCTTGTAAACAAACTCAATGGACCTATGTTGAAAATCAAACAAAATTCTGCCCAACGTATTCAACCATTGTACTCCTAAGACTATATCCACATTTCCCAATGGTAAAAGAAAAAAATCAGAAGAGAATGTGGTGCCCTGCAGTAGCCAGTGAAGATTCTTGCAAATAGCAGCGCTTTGCACTTCTCTACCATCAGCCACACTTATAGATTGTTCCTGAATAGAGCTAGTCTGACAACCCAACTTTGCAGCCACTTGTTTATCTATAAAGTTGTGAGTGCTCCCAGTATCAATCAAGACTTGCAATGGTTGTTTTTCATGGTATCTTGTTACTCTTATGGTTTGGTAACCAGTGACCCCTGTAAAAGCCTGTAATGATATAGCCATAAATTCATCCGTCTTCTCCCACACATCTTCTATCTCTTCCTCTTCTACTTCAACATTTAATTCTTCTTCCTCAACTACTTCTACCAGATATAGTTGCTTCTTTCCCTTGTAGTTATGTCCCTTCACATATTTTTCATCACAAAAGAAACACAACCCTTTGGATCTCCTTTCATCCATCTCTACCGCCGATAGCCTTTTAGTAACACCATTATTAGGGAATCTATTAATCCTATTAGGTGCAGATTTAAGGGTTTTCGCGAATGTGGAATTGGAATAAGAATTTCTTTGGGAATACTGAGGTTTAATATGGGCAGGAGTGGGTACTATAGGACCTTGGACTTTAGGAAAAGATTTGATTCCCCAAGATTGAGCTTGAGCTTCAAACACCTCCTCTTGCAACCTAGCTACCTTATAGGCTTGCAACAAAGTTTTTGGAGCATGTATTCTAATAGACTTGTTCAACTCCCTCTTCAGACCTCCCAAAAAAACAACTAATGGCATTTTCATTGGAGAGATTAAGTCCAGTTAATAACCTATCAAACTCAGCCTGATACTCCCTCACACTACTGGTTTGTTGTAAGTTCTTTAGGGCTTCCATGGGATCTTCAAAACCCTCTCCGAACCTTTCATTCAATGCTAACACAAATTCAGTCCAAGATGGATCTAAAACCGAGTTTCTAGACCTAATGTAGGACCTGTGCCATGCCATAGCTTCACCTTCAAAGTGGATAGAAGCCACCTTCTCCCTCTGCTCAAAAGGTATTTTATCCATGGAGAAGAATTGATCAACTTTGTACAACCAATTTCTTAACTCACCACCAGAAAAACGAGGGAATTCTAATCTAGAGTAACGATTGAAAAACGTACTATTGTAGTTAGGATCATTACCAGTATGCATATCATTGAATCGAGCTCCTTGCGGCGTTTCTCCTAAACAATCTCGACCAGAATTAGATTCTGCCTTAGCTGGATCCTTTTCTTTCCCCTTCTAATTCAAATACCCAATTGCTTCCCTGATTTCTAGCAATTCCTTATCAGCCTGTGAATTGCGATCGTTCATACTAGACATCCCTTCCATCAATTTCTGTAACTGGGTCTGAATCTGGTGAAGCTTGTCCTCTGTTTCCTCTTGACCTTTGCTGCGCGTCATCAGATCAATGCTCAGAGAAGAAACAAATTCCAGGAGTAATCTCGAGGAATATGAACAGCTAGTTCAGGGATTAAACCCGAGAATTCAGCTAGAGAGAAAATTGTAGAGAGAAGAAAACAATCTTATTATCAATGAATGAATGAATGTCAATGATCTAATACAATTCTTTTATAGGCTCCTAGAGATTGCTAAAACAGTTAAAATCCACAGGTACAGTAGTAACAGAATTTAACCATCTAACAGTGCTAACTGTTCTAACTAACTTCTGGACTTGTTACAGAATTTGCCACATCAGCGATTAGTTATCGATTAGTTCTCCTTTTGCTAACTTGTATCAGTGATCTCCCTAAAGACGTCTTTCTAAACATCCTGAATCTATCATCTACCGAGTCTATTACCTCATATTCAAAAATAGAAAAACACAAAAGTTCGGCATACATATAAGGTCCTGCTTCACATATTAGCACGAGAGACTTTGCAACGTTACTGATATCAACTCACAACCTAATCAGAACTGAAGACAATAACATCACAGGAACAAATACATAAAGAGTGTAATGTAAAACTCAATACAACAATTAGTCGTGCTGCAAGATTGTTCTATATAATCTGTCAAAGACAAAATACATGGCAATGACAAGCAAAACTCAAGATTCAACAGACAGATATAACATATTAATAATTAACAACAACTACATCTCTATTTCAAACAAGTTAGGATTGGCTATATGAATTGTCATTGACCACCTTACTCCATTTAAACTCATCATGTATAATTTCTGAACATTGAAATATGGCCAAACGCCCACACTATTGTTTCCAGATCAATATTCTGAAACTCTATAACCACAAAAGAGAACATGCCCCAAAGGAACACTAAGCAATATGGTATCCCAAAATCCTGGCCGTCAAAATGAACATCAGCCCACAGAAATTAAACTCAAAACTAAATTTATAACCTTAATTATCACTTTAAACAATAGTAATAAGAAAAAAAAAACAATTTAGGAAATACAAGAAAAAGGCTCTCATTTGAGCTTAATTACAAAGTGAAAAAGGAATGATCTTGTTACCTTTTTCTTAGGAACAGCCATTAGCTCCATAGACCCTCCAAGAAAAGGTGAATTTGGGACCATAAATCCTATGTTGTTGTTGTTGTTGTCATGTTCAGGTAAAACCAACAATGGCGATGAAGCTGTCTGGAGATAAATGGTGCTATCAAGTGGTGGTGGTATGGATATTGCGTGAGAAAATCTTCGAAGGCCGTTGATGAAATTGGGGCTGCTTCTAAGCTTGGCTACTGTAGACGCCATTTTTGACAGGATGAAGTGACTGAGGTAGGAGAAGGTTGAACTTGAGTTAGAGGCCCATATGGGCAATGAATAGTGGGCTTGAACTATTTAAAAGTTGGGCTTGTGTTGTTGCTGCTAAGCCTGACTTGACACCCAAAACTATTTGCAATAATCTTAGTATCTAGTGTTATTTAGTGGCACCTGAGAATGATTAGATACACCAGAATGAATTTATAGAGATGGAAATAGGAGAACATTTTTTCAAGAAAAAGACAGTGGGATAGGATAATTGAGGCGCAAAATGAAAGGCCAAAAGGAGGAAAAGCCAAACTCAAAATAATCCTTTTGATTTGATTTGCAGTATAAAATCCCTTAGCTGTATGTAAATCTGTAATCCATGGCTATTCAAACTCCATTACTCATAGTAGGTCCTTTCTCTTGCCAAGAAATCACCAAAAAATATTCAAGAAAAGACACATTTACACCAATTGACCCTCTTGCTCTTGTACCCAAATGCAAATCTTTAAGAGACCTCAAGCAAATTCAAGCCTTTTCTATAAAAACCCAAATGCAAAATGATATCTTTTTTATGAGTAAGCTCATAAATTTTTGCACAAAAAATCCAACACCTGCATTTATGTACCATGCTCACCTCCTGTTTGATAAAATTCCACAACCAAATATAGTCCTTTTTAACTTCTTGGCCCATGGTTATGCTCGTAGTGACACCCCATTAAATGCTTTTGTTCTGTTTTTGAAAATTTTAACATTGGGTGTTGTCCCTGATTTTTATACATTTCCTTCTTTGTTGAAGGCATGTGCAGGTGCTGAAGCTCTGGAAGAAGGTAAGCAGTTGCATTGTCTTTTGATTAAATATGGCCTTAACGGTGATATGTATGTTTGTCCTGCACTTATGAATATGTACATTGAGTGTAAGGACAATGGTTCAGCTCATCGTATGTTTGATAGGATAGCTGACCCTTGTGTGGTAACGTATAATGCGATCATAATGGGTTACGTGAGAAGTAGCGAGCCAAATGAGGCTCTTTTGCTGTTTCGTGAATTGCAAGTGAAAAAAATTAAGCCTTCTGATGTTACAATTCTAGGTATTGTTTCCTCATGTGCTTTGTTGGGAACGTTGGGATTTGGAAAATGGGTGCATGAATATGTTAAGAAGAATGGTTTTGATCAATATGTTAAGGTGAACACAGCACTAATTGATATGTATGCAAAGTGTGGGAGCTTGGCTGATGCGATTTCTGTTTTTGAGAGCATGCGTAATAGGGACACTCAAGCATGGTCAGCAATGATCATGGCTTATGCTATTCATGGGCGTGCTCGTTGTGCAATAACTTTGTTTCAAGAGATGGAGAACACTCAAGTTAATCCTGATGGAATTACATTTTTGGGCCTACTCTATGCCTGCAACCACAGTGGATTGATTGAAGAGGGTTTTAGATTTTTCAATAGCATGAAAGAAAATTACAGGATTGTACCAGGGGTGAAACACTATGGATGCCTGTTGGATTCGTTAGCTCGGGCTGGCCGCCTTGCTGATGCTTTTAAGTTCTTAACAGAATTGCCAATTCCGCGTACACTTTTACTTTGGCGGACATTGTTAGCTGCTTGCAGCATCCATGGAAATGTGGATTTGGGGAAGCTGGTACTTCAGAGAATCTTTGAACTGGACAAATCACATAGTGGCGATTATGTGATCTTTTCAAACATGTGTGCACGAGCTGGGAAGTGGGAAGAAGTGAATTACATCTGGAAATTGATGAAAGAAAGAGGGATTAAAAAAATTCCTGGATGTAGTTCGGTAGAGGTTAACAATGTACTACATGAATTCTTCTCTGGGGAGGTTATGCATATTGAGCACAGGGAACTGCACCAGGAAGTTGACAAGTTAATCGAGAAATTGAAATTGGTTGGTTATGTTCCTGATACATCTATAGCTTTTCGTCCCGGCCTAAAAGATGAAGATAAAGAAGCTACTTTGAGGTACCACAGTGAAAAATTGGCAATTACTTTTGGTCTTCTTAATAGTCCACCCGGAAAAACAATCCGTGTTGTTAAGAACCTTAGAATCTGTGGGGATTGCCATTCAGCTGCAAAATTCATATCACTTATCTTTAAACGAAATATTATTATTCGAGATTTGCATAGATTTCATCATTTTGAAGGTGGAAACTGTTCTTGTGGGGATTTTTGGTGACAAATGATAGATATGCACTCTTGCGAGAGGAAATCTTTACCATGTTCACATTAATGAGTTTCGTCAATTTTGAAGGTGGAAAAAGTTATACTGGGTAGTTTTGGTGACATGATTGATGGAATGCACACTAGCGAGACCAAGCCTATACCAGCTTAACACCAACTGGAGACAATGCAGAATTTTCTTGTGATAATTGGGTATTCTCATCAGTCATCATAATAGTTTATGGTTCAGATTTGTTTTGCTAGTGAATGCTGGTGAAAAGCAAACCCGAGGTTATTATCCTTCTCTATAATATTACATTCAGTTCAGTTTCTTTAATTTTTGTAATACATAAATTAAAGATGAAGCTACAACTTTCTTAAATCAACTGTAGTACTAAACAGCACTAATTCAAGAAGACAACCTAAAATTTGATACATTATCCCTGTTTTGAGTAAAATGAAATTTTTCTACAACTAACATCCTTGAAATATATATTTTTTTTTTCATTTTGTTATAGTTATATAGTTTCCATAATTTTCCAATTGAAGGCCTAATTGAGTTCCCTAGATGGGATCATTATACTTGCATGGACCACGTTTTTCTTTTAACTAATAATGTTTAATGAAAAGAGAGGACAACAAAACTTGTAGTACATTAATCTGCTTGGTGAAATTCTGACCACTAGCCATCAGTTAGACTTTATGAACTACCATGCAGTTTCCTAATACATGTGGTATCACTCATAGGATATTCATAACTCTTCTTAGCATGCTTCCGACACTTCTCTGTGATTGAGAGTCAAATCAAGAATGGCTTCATGTGGCACATGCTCACTGTCCAGATAAACCTGTTAGAGGGATGTAGCCGTGTGTTTTCCACATGATTGTACTCTTTTGGCATGACGAGAACTTAAGCAGAGTTTGGTGATTCTTTCCATCCGCACACTGGTAGTCCTGATGATTTGTGTTGTACATACATATATATGTGTATAAAGCTCTAGATGGCAAACACCATCTTCAACTCCAATAGCTACCATATATGCACACAAGGATAGGATACTATCGTCCTATGCTGATCAAGATTGTTGTAGTAAAATGTTTGTTTGTTCTCTGTGTTGCACAGAATTTTGATTTATCTTTTTTACTTTGTTCAGCAGGCAAGTCCTCCTTTTATCGCTAGTTCCTCATAGAATATGATATTATTACTCCTGGAGTGTTTTTAGGTAAAAATTATTGGAGTCTCCCTAGATTTGAACTTTCTAACTTTAAGGTTATGTTTGTTCTCAGTGGCCACCAGCACTATGTGATCAAAAGCGAAATTGTTGCTATCCAACTACTGGAAAGCCAACACTTGACTTTGGCGTTCATGGACTTTGGCAAAATCACCACAATGGCTCCTATCCATCAAGTTGTGATAACACAAACCTCTACGATGAAACAGAGGTAAGCTCAAATTGCGATTTTACATATTATATTACGATGCTCTTTTGTACCTCTGGCACACTGGCATTTTCTCGTGAACATAGTTAATTTTGTCGAAATAGTTTCTCAAGCAAGTTTTCTCCCAAGTTTCTACCAGTGAAGTTCCTTTTTATGATTCTTATGAGAATGCATTATTGTGTTTGAAGGGAGGGTCCTCTACATTAATGTATCCTGCACAGATGAAAACCAATTATATATAGGTCGGAAGACTGGTCATTTGGAGATCTGGATACTAACTCTGCACATGAAAATTTACGTTGGTGCAGATCAAAGACCTGATAAGTAGCATGCAAGAGAACTGGCCAACGCTAGCCTGTCCAAGAAATAAGGGAACAAAATTCTGATCACACGAATGGGACAAACATGGTACCTGTTCCCTTTCTACTCTAGATGAGCATTCTAAATTCAAAGCAGCTCTGACCATTAAGGAGAAGGTGAATCTTCTTTCTGTTATTAAGGATGCAAGTACTTATAGTTATCTTCCAGTCCAGCATCAAATTATTCTATTAAGTCTCAAAACAAACACGTAGCAGGAATTGAGCCAGGAGGCTTTTACAGCTTGGAAGTGATCAAGGAAGCTGTAAAGAATGGAACTGGACATGAAGCAGCAATAGAATGCAATAAGGATGCACTTGGTAACAACTAACAACAAACTGTACCAGGTTTTTTTTTGTGTTGATAAGTATGGTACAGACCTCATCAATTGTCCAATACTCCCCCAAAGGAAATGCAATGAAACTATTGAGTTCGCAACCTTTGGTCCAGAAGCCTTCGTCGAGGAGGGATCTTTCTTCACTCTTTCTCTTTCCCATGTTGCATTGGGCCTTCTTATGAAATAATTTTTCCTACTCATAGAATTTCCATGCATTTCCATTGAAGTTAATAGAGATTTAGCAGAAGCAACTTTGTGCAACTTATTTTGCTATACTTGTAATTGAACTCCCAGTTATTCACTCCAATTATCAAGAAAAATTGGGTTCGCTCTCTTTCTTATCTTGTTTGAAAGTCCATATTGGAGTGTTTAATTTGTCCATCAATCCAATATTCTTTGGATCAGCAGATTTCTTTTGGACAATCATTGTCAAACTAACCACATTGGCTACGAAAAAAGAGCGAAGCTTCTTACCAATTCATAGGCCTATTCAACTTTTGATGATAACACGAAGTGGATGTGACATTTTACCGTCACAAATAGCCACTTTTCAGTTCCTATAAATGAAAAGCAGCCGCTGTCATGGAGTTTCAAATTCCAGAGATGAAACTCCAGGACATTATCATGAAGTCTTTCCTGTAGGATCTGGCATCTAAGGTGTCTAGAATTTCTCTCAAAAGTAAGTAGGAGTGCTCTTCCTTTTAAGCCCTTTTCCTTACGGTTCTATAGACCTTACCTCACCAATCTTTTATTTTCTCTCGGGATTTAATTCGAGTTGCTGTCTCAGTAGTTGCATTCTTTCTAGTCCCCTTGAAAGAGGAAAGGGGCCCAAGTCTGTTTCATTCCATCTCCTCGAGTTTCAATTGGAATGCTAGCGGTCATAGTCCCAAGGTAATTTGAAACTCCACGACAATAGTTATTTTTCAATTACATTACCGAGAGTGGCCTACCTTGCAGTTTTTCATGTTTACTTGTTTTAACGATGACGTGGTTTGGCGGATTATAAATTTTTGCCCCCTAGCCCCAACAACCATAAACTCCCTACTGGATTGGAGTCATGAACATAAAACAAGATTGAAACTCATGGCTGGCTGACATAATATGAGTACTATAATCACTTTGTATGCACCTCTTTGTTGGAAAGGCTACTATTTGATCTGCATTTTGAAATAGTCGCAGAGTGTCAAATGCCATCTTAAATAGTTGGTTATCTATAAGGAACAAAAGTTCTGGTTTTATTTACTAACTTACTAAAACAAACATTGGATATAAGAGTTTAATTTGTTCCAAAGTTTAGCATCGTTAAGACCTAGGTTGCTGCTGGACATTGCTAGCTAAAGTAGCCAGAAAAAACAGATCTAGGATTTGAAGTTTATGGGTTCCTACGGCGACCTCAAGTTAGTATAGTATAATAACCCGGTTCACATTCAAATATTTCTTGATATTTTACAAAGCGGGCCGGGTGGAGTTACAATATTAGGTACGGGTTGAGACAAACTCAATAGTTTTTGCTTAGATCATGTATTTATGTTAGAACTTCATTAAATATGTATTATGTATTTAATTGTGAACCTAACTAAAACGAGCTACAGATACATATGGTCCTATCTCAAAGAACCAGTCATATATCATGTGTAACTTGCTCTCCTCTTGCAAATTGCAATATCACATCACATCTTTCCTGTTTTTGGAATGGTGGTCCAGTGAATAAAGGTAAAGGAATACAAAAAGGAATAAAAGGCATAAAATGTACAAGTAGACACTTAAAGCTAAAAAAATAAACACTTGTGTCCTATGTGGCATAATACACATAGGACACGTGTGTGTACTTGTTCAACTGATGCAAAAAAAAAAGTGCCAAAAACTAAAAGTAGTAAAAATAAGGCTAGCTCATGAATTTCATGTGTTATATACCCAACACATTGATGGTATGTTGGGTATGAAGAAAAATATTCTAAATGACATATTTAAGTTTATATGTTTCAAAAGTATACTCCATGTCTAATCAAACTAAGACAAACAAATTGAAATGATTCAAGATTCAAGAACAGGGTCCTTCAACAAATAAAGAGCATGAATAAGCTAATTCAACATTGAAATAAAGAGATTGAAATTCAAGTCACCAATCTGATTCAAAGTTTGTAATGAAATTGAAATTTGAACTACCTACTGATTGCCTCATTTGGCTTGTACTTGTAGATACATTAATTGTACAAATAATTGTTTGCACAATTTAATGTACTAGAGTGATTTTTGTAGGTGTTGTACATTTTTCAGTATGAAGCATCAACGTGAGACTTGAGCGGGAAAATCATCAATCTCATCTGTCCACGCGTTCTTTTCTTTGGCTGGATTGACTGTCCTGAGGGCGCGCCAAACAGCACTATTACATTTGAATCCTGATCCAAATCCTATTTGCCACGCTCTATCGCCCTTCTTAATCCTCCCTTTAGCCTCGGAATAGGCCAAATTGTACCACACTGAGCTACTTGAAGTGTTCCCAAACCTATACAGAGTCATTCTAGAAGGTTCCATAAGTGCTTCTGAGAGATCAAGATTCTTCTGAAGCTCATCCAACACAGCTCTCCCCCCTGCATGAATGCAGAAATGCTCGAATGCCATCTTGAAATCCGGAATGTATGGTTTGATTTTCCGTTTAAACACGTTCCTTGCAATTAACGAGACGAAAAAGAGGAGCTGCTCGGACATTGGCAAGACTAGTGGGCCTAAAGTTGTGATGTTGGTTTTTAAGGCCTCACCAGCTACTGCCATTAGGTCCTTTGACAATGACATGCCTTTTTTCCCATCCTCTTCCTCATCTTGAAATACGCAACTGAATGCTCTGTCGTCCGCGCCTTTATGGGTGCGGACGACATGCATCAGTTGATATTTTGACCGCCTTCGGTCGGAGAAACGGTTTGATAGGAGAACAGCGGATGCACCCATCCGGAAAATCATGTTTGGTATTAGCTTTGATTTATTATTCCCAGTATAGAAGGCTGATGAGACTATTTCTGTGCTTACTATAAGTGCATAGCTGTTGGCTTGCCCCTGTTCAATCATTTCAAAACTCAACAATTTTGACCAACATGATATACATTTTCTGCATATTATATGATGATGTTTGATCGAACAATAGAAATTTTTTAACATGTATGATTGTTTGGTACGACTAAAGTTATTTTTTAGAAAATGACTTACTTTCTAAAAATTGATTTGAGAGTGGAATCTATTTATTATTAAAAGTTGATGATGATGTTAATGAATCAAATAGTATTTTGATGGATTTTTAAAGTATTAAAGATTTGATAATAATGTCAAGTATTATTGTGATATGATGTAATGAGATGAAATAATTATGGAGGAGAATGACTTCCATCCGAAAGCGAGAGAAGTCATGTTCAAAAACGTCTTCGTTGGAAAATATCTAATAGCAATCAAACACCAAAAAATGACTAAGAAAAACATTTTAAAGAAAATATTCTTCTTCATATCGAACCCACCCCAAAATATAAAAAAATTAAGATATTGAGCTTTTTGCAAAATGGACTAAAAAAGGAGGGACATACCTTCATAAAAAGTGTTTCTCTATGAAGTAATTAAAGTTTCCATGAGAATTTACAAGAAAATTTACATAATCAGTTCAATTTAACTAGCTGTATTTAGATGTTATTTCTAAATATTTTTTAATATTATTTTTTTACTAATCTTTTTGAAACGTACTAAAAAAATATATCGAGAAAGATGATACACCAACCTGTAAAAGTCTGTTGGCCAAGTCCACAGAAATAAGCCCAGCACTGCAGCCCATGCCTCCAAGATTGTAAGTGATCACATTGACACCAAGCTTATAATGGTTCACAACCATGGCAGAAAGAGAAGGTGTTGGATTAAACATACTAGAATTCACAATAATAAATCCAATATCTCGAATTTTTACTCCGGTTTTCGCCAATAAATCATCGATGGCACCAATAATAACCAATTTCGCTTGATGTTGGTTACTACTAAGGGAAAAATTTGAAGGGATCCACTTATCGACTGGAATATATGTCTTGTCACTTAAACCTGAGTTATACAAGATTTTCTTTTGAAAGTTCAAACTACTTTCATCAAAAATATCTGTCAGTTTCTCTACTAAACGTTCTTTCGATATCATGTAACGTTCGTGTGGCTTGTAACACGAGAAATCGACTAAGTAAACATTTCTCGGACGACTCATTAAGTATACCGTGCCCAAAAATACAACAAGAGTTGAATAAGATTTCAACATGGCAAGATTTGTCATGAGGTCTTCAAGTGTAAGAGTTGAAAGATGAAGTCCCACAGCAACAAGAATTGGAACAATTACAAGATAAATTGCATTTGAGATTAAGTAATGGTAACCAAGTTTAACATATTTGAGTCTAACAGAGAGAAGAAAATTTGGTAAATTTGATGATTGAATTTCTCCATTAGGAGAATTTTGTGCCATTTTGCTACAAGAAAATTATGAGTAGAACAAGAAAGATTGGAGTATATGATATGATTGTTGAATTTCCAAAATACATCAACATTGGTCAATTTAAAGAGTGTGAAAAAAAAAGAAAAAAAAAAAGACCACCTCCCATTACATTAATTAATGTGTCATAAATTGATAATGTAAAGTCAATTTTGTTCATTTAAATTTATCATCTTTCCATTGCCGTAATATTAAATGCAATTAAACACCCAACACATTTTGTATACCCCTACCTATATGGGTCGGAAGAAATTTTCCAACTCGTGATAAGAAGATAAGCCAATAAATTATTTTTCTTCTGTTTTATATTACTTGATTCATGTTGAGTATCTGATATATTTTTTAATAACGCTTTAATTAGAGATATATTTTACTAAATAATGTTATTAATGATGCTTTTGGAACTCTGAATTGACTATCATTACAACAAAAACAACTTTTAGTGATAAAAAATATACATATTAACAAAGAATGCTAAAGTCTTTAGACATTAGTTCATTGTCATTGGATCCAATGTCTCTATAGGCTTCAGAAACATTTACAAAGAATGCTAATTAATTATCGCACATATAGTGATAGTTAAGTGCTAAAAACATTTTTAATATAGCGTACCACTATTTTATGTAGTTATTTAATACCAAGTGTAGTATGAAAAAAGACCCTTGAGTTGGTAAGATAAAATGTATATTTATTTTTCGATATAAGGGGCAAGTAATTAAAATGAAACTGATAGAGTAACTGCTTTACTTATAATTAAGAAAGCATAGCGAATTATAAAGTTAAATTTCTTAAATGGTCATTCGTATAAGTGTCAAATAAATGGGTTGAAATGGATTTAAACGGATTAAAATGAAGTGATTAATAAATTGACGAGTTATTGACTTATTCAAAAGTTATTTAGATTAAAATTAATATGAGTCTTAACCTATCACATTCCGTTCTCATTAAGTTTTAATTGTGTTATTTGTTTATTTTTTTTAATCATGAGATAGATATGAAAGGCAAAACCAATAGGGAGAGAGAATGGAATACTAAAAGAAGAGAGAATTCTAAAACTTCAAGAAAGTTAGGCGAATGATGTCTTTTACCTAAATAAAACCATATAAGCATGCATTGCATGATCAAACAAAATTGAAAGCTAATATATAGAAGGTTAGAGGTAGCGTAAAACAATATTGGGGTTGAAATAACATAACATTATATTAAATTTAATAATTGTTAATTTTGAACGATAATTAATTAAACAATAAAAAAATTGACATTATAAAAAAATAATCTCTTTATAAGTAAAACTCTCAAACAACTATATCGTGAACATTATTGTATGTGTCATGTATATAAGGAGACAAATATTTTATTTATAGAAATTCAAACAACTTCTTGAAGAAAAGGATTAGATATAATAGACTCATTTTCCAAAAAATACAAAAACAAAAAGACTCTACTAATTTTATTTTATTTTTGAATAAAATATAATTATGATAAAATTGAGTGAAATACTAACAATAAAGCTTATTCTAGAGAATGGTTAGTAATTTTCATTAGAAAATAAATGTCTTATACAAACACAATTTATTTTTTAAGACTCAATTACGTCCAGTAATATGATTGAACTTAGGAAATTACATTTCACCTCTTCTTATATTTCACATTCATATAATCTTATGCTTTTATAGTTAATTTTCATATTTTTTTTCTCATCTTTTAGGTATCAAAATAATAAATTATGTTGACATGTTATCTCATATTAAATGTTAGAGCTTATTCTAGAGAATGATTAGTAATTTTCATTAGAAAAGAAAATTCTTATGCATATACAATTTATCTTTTAAGACTCAATTACTTGTAGTAATATGATTAAACTTAGGAAATTACATTGCACCTCTTCTTATATTTCACATTCATATAATCTTATGCTTTTATCGTTAATCTTCATATTTTTTTGCTCATCTTTTAGCGATTAAAAATTAAGAAATTACGTTGACATGTTATCTCATATTAAATATTAAATGTTAGAGCTTATTCTAGAGAATGATTAGTAATGTTCATTATAAAAGAGATTTCTTATACAAATACAATTTATCCTTTCATTTTCAAACTCAATTACTCCGGACAATGTGATTGAACTTAAGAAATTACATTGCACTTCTGCTTACATTTCACATTCACATAATCCTATATTTTTATCGTTAGCCTTCATATTTTTCTTGCTCACCTTTCAGGTATCAAATTAATGAATTACGTTTGACATGTTATCTTATATTAAATGCTTAGTTGGCATACTAATTAGGCAAGTTACACAAAATCCAAATATCTCAACTCAAACACAAAAACCCCACCAGATTGATGACCTATTTGACCCGATCCAACAATGTGTGTACTGTGTAGTATAAATTATTGTCCCTTTCCCATTTATTTTCCAAAATATTTAATTTCAAGCTAGAAATCAGAAGAGGGGCCCTATGGTAATTTAATTTGTTTAGGGTTCTAATACAGTACCCTTTAAGTATGAAACTTTGATAAAAATTTTAAATTATGATTTTCAGTATCTAAATTGAAAATTATCGATTTATCATCACAATTTGAAATGAATTCATTGATTTAGCTAATTAACTAGTATATGTTTACTTATTCGTTTAATTTCCTCCAAAAATAAATACATCAAGTACATTGGCCTAAGTAGGGGTGTGCATCGTATGGTATTAATTTTTTTTATTATACCAAATTAAAATGATTCGGTATTTTAAGTTTCAAAGTTTCAATGTCTAAATAATTTGTTTTGTACTAATACTAACTTATACTCCCTCTGTCCCTGATTACTTGTCTACTTTTGAATTGACACAACTATTAAGAAAATAATTATTGACATAGTGAATTTACCATTTTACTCATATTAATTATGAATAGGATTTTCAAGAAATTCTATCTTTTTCAAAGTAATTAATTGAGGATATAATAGGTAAAAAAAATGTCCTTTGTTGATTTGTCAAAATGGACAAGTAATTAGAGACAACTAAAAAAGGAAAAGTGGACAAGTAATTAGGACAGGGGAGTATATTTTTGTTAGTAGTAGTAGTAGTAGTATATATATATATAACTTAGTATTAGTACAAAACTAATTATTTCGGTATGATATATATTTCGGCATTTTTAAAAAATAACAAGTACCGTATCAAATATAATTATTTTTAATATACATACTAAATACCATAATATTGAAATAACATTACCAAAATTTTAATTTTGATATTATAATTAATTCGATATTTATCGTACCATATGTGATACCTTTGGACTAACTATTGTTACATTAAAATGCCTAAGACCATCATGGGGACTTGACTCCCAAAGAACTACTCACATTTAAGACTCTCTTACCAGCAACACCAACCCACATGCCCAATTTGCCACACTTTTAAGTACCCATACTATTCACCACCTCTCTGGCATACACCAAAAGTTCCAAAACAGTGCAATAACTATCCCAACTACCAGAATTAAAAACCAATTAATTAATTACCTACCAAAAAAAAAGGTATTTTACAACAACTTTGAATATGAGTTGTTAAAATTATAAGTTGTCATCTTATTTTGTTTACAGAAAATAATACTAAGTTTATGAAAATGACACAAAATAACGAGTGTCCGTGCACTGATGCTTTTCTCGAAGTGTAAGTTGAAGCTGTCATATTTGACTAAATTCCCTCTCTCTTAACATTATTACCAATTCAATGGGTAAGAGATTGAGCGATTTTTGAGTAACAGTAAAGTTGTCTATGTGAAACTTATAGATTACAGATTTAGATTACGAAAGAAGTCACTAATACTTACAATAGAGTAGATCGTAGGCTGTCTACATTACTATATCATACTCCTTAGAGTGCGACTCTTTTCTAGACCCTGCTAAAAACAATAAAGAAATTGAAAAATTAAAAAAATACACGGCTATAGCCTATATATTTCTCATGTGGATGATTTAATGGATGTCAGCTTGGTGGGGCCGGGGGATTGGGCTTATCCCGCATTAATCCGCCATGTCATATAAATAGGTGGAGCCAAAATTTGAACTTTATGAGTTTTTTTTCTAAAATAGTGACATAAGATATCATTAAATTAATTTATTTTTTATACATATTTAATTAATGGATTTCTTAACACAAAATTTGAATTAAAACACTGAGTTCGAGCATACCCTTATGCAACTTTCTGTTGGGTTTGAAAGTGATTAGTGCGTCATGCGGAAGCTTACAATTGCAAATCATGTGATGATAAATTAGATGACACATAAAATTATACTAAAAGCCATAATATTATTATTTGATACGACCAATTGACCTACATAATTAAAAACTAATTAAAAGCCTAAAAACTGTAGAGAGAAAATCTTCTCATAAACAAATCTCTCTAAACGACTATATTGTAAATTCTATTGTATTGTTGGTATGAGAAGAGGGGTTTTCAATTTATAGAGTTCCAAACTTTTCCTAAAGGAAAGAATAAACCAAATATGGAAGAAAATAATGTTTTCCTTTCCGGAAAAATTAAAGCATTTATGGTTATACTTTGTCTTTCCTAAACTTCAAATAAGATAAGAAAATCAAATATTGTTCTTCTAAATTGATCTTCATGTTTGACAGATTCACCAGCAGTTGGAGAAGGCTGAGCAGATGAAGGATATTGTTCGACGGAGAGTATCACCTTTGTTCCAGCCTAGATGATTGGATGGAGCTCTCTTGGATTTACTAATTTCATATTGGCTGCAAACTCGGGAAGCTGAGGCTCTAGTTTCAGTTTTTTACTTGGAAGTAACTTGACAGTTTACTTAATTTCGTTTGTATTTGAAAGTCCATCTGATGTGGTGTAAGCTAAATTGTAGACCGGTACAAAGGTTTCAATTGTACTTTTTGTTGCATTATTTCAATACTCTAACCTTATAAAAAATACAATAAGAGTAGTAGGAAAGTTGCATTCTCCATTTAGCATTGCCATGTATTTACTAATCATCCTCTTGGTGATATATATTTCCAGTTTCACCCCGAAAGCAATGACACAATATTTCCTTTGACAAGTTTACAGCGTGAATGTAAAAAAGATTGGTAGGGGCTGAGGATAATCCCACTACCACTTGCTCATATTGGTCTTTTCATTTTGGTTATTGATACTAGTCGCATTGCGAAATTGTGCCTCTGCCTTTTGCTAGTAAATTGCAATACTGAATTTGCCTTCCATTTTTACTTGACAATGCGAACGATTACCCCTCGAGACTAACACACGCGTCGTCACAGACGCCCACACCATTAATAAGATCATCACGAATGCCCACAAAAAGTTTCGGCCAAAAACCCGCTGGGATCACATTTCACCAAAAATCCATGGACTATAACATACGTAAAACAAAAAATTCGGTATTGCTCTAGGCCTCGTTTGAATTTGAAAATGCGGATGTTTTCCCCTTGGGACCAACACATACCATTAATAAGATCGTCACGAATGCCCACAAAAAAATTCGGCCAAAAACCCATTGGGATCACATATCACAAAAAATCCATGGACTATAACACACGTAAAATGGAAAATTTGATATTTCCTGCTCTGGGCCTCATTTGAACTTGAAAATGCAGACGTTTGCCCCTCGGGACCAACAAACACCATTAATAAGATCATCACAGATGCCCACAAAAAAATTCGGCTGAAAACCTATCGGGATCACATATCACCCAAAATCCGGGTGTCAGGTGAAAGAAAGAAGATTGAAGGAGAAAGCGTAAGAGTTCTCACAGATATCCCTATTACCGGAAAACCTACATAAGTAAGGTGTCAATTTCAAATAAATATTATTGCATTATACTTTAGGTGAGTAAACCGGGTTTTGCAAGTGCCTTATGGAAACAATGGAGGTCAAGACAAAAAAGGTTAGGGTGACATTGAAAAGCAAGTAATGTAGAACCCATCACACACTTATAAGGTGATGTCTGGGTATGCTTGTCAGTTCATATTAAACATTTCGTGCCTTGTAAACTTTATCCCCTAGTGGTTAGACCCTTCAGTGAGTAGCTCTGCTGAGAGAGAATATTAAGAGGTGTTGCAAAAATGTTGACAGTTTAAAACATGTATCAAAAAAACTTTTAGGTTATTGATGCAATAATTAATTTGTAATTATAATTATTAATAATCTCCTGCATTGGGAAGAAAATAAGTATAATTTTTTTTCACGTTTAATAGCAATGGAATATGATTTGACTCTAATCACTATTTTTTTCTGTAGTGACACTATATATAATATTAGAACAAAAAATTACCTAAATACCTTGTGTGACTATTATTCTATATAAATAAAAATATAATAAGATAAAAAAGCAAAACAAATTATGGAGTTGACCGAATAGATCTCGAAAAAACACCCATGATAAAAAAAAGTGTCAAACGGATATCCAAGGCAAAAGTTACAATCGTTTAAAGTTTCACCAAATTAGAGATTGAAACTTGAAAAAGTAGTTGTAAATTGGTGAAACTTCAAACAGTCATAACTTTGGCCTCAAATATCCTTTTCAGGCGATTTGTTTTTTAAATTGTGGTATTGTTTCGAGATCTATCTGACCAAACAGCCACAAGGCGGTTTGACCGAGCCGATTTTTTGATAAACGTCTTTTATCCCATTCAATTTTGAAGAAAAATATAATTCTTTATTGCTAAGAATCTGATAAAAGAACATTGATTTTTGAGTTCGAAATACTTTGATAGTGCATATAGGAATGTCAATTTTAATGTTAGATAATCAATTTTATGATAAACAATTTTTATCCCAAATTTTTTAAATTTCCCCCAATTCTGCATAAGGATTTTTGTTCCTTAAATAGGTATGTGAAAAAGATTTGATTAAACAAAATGGATTTGGAAATACCATTTTAATACATAAGTGAAGTCCATTTTAACACCAGGCTTTTGACCAAGCCGATTTTTTGAAACAAAACTTTTAACCCATCCAATTTTGTAGAAAATAGTAATTCTTTTTTTCTAAGAATCTGATAAAACATAATTGATTTTTGAGTTCAAAATACCTTGGTAATGTATATGTGAATGTCAATTTTACATAAGGATTTTTCGTTCCTTTATACAAAAATATTTGATGAATGAAAATTGATTTTGAGTTTGAAATACCTCTTTAGAAAGCGCTTTGGGACTCATTTGATCTTGAAAATGGGCCATTTTGGTCGTGGTGACCAACTGGCTCCATAGCTAAGGTCTTAACGGAAGTCTTTGTAAATTTTTGGCAAAAATGACGTCGGAATACCGAGTCATCAAAAAATCGTGTGGACTATAGCACACAAAAATTGCCAAAATGGGGGGCTTTTCCTGCTTCGGGGCTCGTTTGACCTTGAAAATGGGCAGTTTTGGCCGTGGTGACCAACTAGCTCCATAGCTAAAGTCTTAACGGAGGTCCATGTAAATTTTTGGCAAAAATGATGTCGGAATTTCGGGTCACCAAAAAATCATGTGGACTATAGCACACGAAAATTGGCAAAATGGGGGGTTTACCTGCTCCAGGGATCGTTTGACCTTGAAAATGGGTCGTTTTGGCCGTGGTGACCAACTGGCTCCAAAACTAAGGTCTTAACGGAGGTTCATGTAATTTTTTGCCAAAAATGACGTCGGAATTCCGACAAAATGGGGGGTTTATCTACTTCGAGGCTCGTTTGATTTTGAAAATGGATTGTTTTGGCCATGGTGACCAACTGGCTCTATAGCTAAGGTCTTAACGAAGGTCCATATAAATTTTTGGCGAAAATGACGTCAGAATTCTAGGTTACCAATAAATCCCGTGGACTATAGCATGGCTGAGGTGGACAAATAAGCTTTGGAAGCTTTGATTGAGAGGGACAAGGTAGCCTTGGATAATCTGCTAGGGCTGTGAACTTGTTTTGGAAGGTTAGTTCAGGCCTTTGTGGAGCTTCAGCTTTTGCTAGAGTTAATTCAGGATTTATAAATAGTCTGACCATTTTTGCACTGGGAAGGTTGTCTCCTTTTGAAGGAGCGGTAGGCTTAAATAGCCTCATTTTTTCCCTGCAAGAATTCATGGGTTAGAAAATCTAGTAGAGAATTATCTTATCCTTTGATAAAATCAATTTTGAAATCAAAGCTAGATAGTAGAGCTTGCCATCTAGCGAAGTTTTGTTTAGAAACAAGATTTTTAACATCTTTTTGTAAAATTTCTTTTGCAGATTTGCAATCTACTCTTGATAAAAATTCTTTGTTCACGAGGTCTTCTTGAAACTTAGTGATACATAGAACTATAGAAAAAACTTCCTTTTTAACTGTTGAATAATTTTTTTGAGCGGAATTCCAAATTCCAGATGTGAAACGAACTAATTGTTCTGTGGATTCAGGATCTACTTTTCGTTTAAGGATTCCTCCATAACCTGCATCTGATGCATCAATCTCAACTAGCATAAACGCATCAGGGTTGGGGATTCCTAGACAAGGAATATTTTGAACTAAGGCCTTGACATTAATGACTGCCTGAGTTTGTTCAGAACTCCAAGGAACTGAGTTTTTTCTAAGTCTTTTGTACAAAGGTTCACAAACGTGTCTAACTTTAGGAATGAAATCAGCAAACAAATTCAAGCTTCCTAAAAATCTCTGAAGTTGGGTTTTATCAGGAATTTCATTAGGGAATTTGGACGAGAACTCAATGGCTCTGCAAATGGGTTTGTTAGTACCTTGATAAAGATCATGGCCTAAAAACCTAATAATAGTTTGAAAGAGTACCATCTTCTTGGCACTAACAACTAAACCATTATGCTTAACAATCTTGAAGAATGTTTTGAGATGTTTGAAATGAGAATCAATATTCTCTGAAAAGATTAGTACATCATCTATGTATACAATAGACATGTAAGAATAATTATTAAAAATGGAATTCATTATATTTTGGAATTCCGAAGGAGCGTTCTTGAGCCCAAAAGGCATTATGTTCCATTCATACTGTCCAAACAGGACATTGAAAGCAGTTTTGTATTTTTTCTTTTCTGAAATCTGTATTTTCCAAAAGCCTGATTTCATATCAAAATTGCTATAAACATTTGCTTTGAAAGTCCTTTTCAAAAGGTCTCGTTTGTTAGGTATGGGGTACCTGATCCATTTTAAAATGGAGTTTAAAGGTTTGTAATTGATTACTAATCTGAATGCTCCTCTTTCTTTCTCCGCATTTTTATTAACGTAGAAAGCAGAACAACTCCAAGGTGATTTAGAAACTTTGATAATATTATTTTCTAAAAGAGTGTCAATCTCCTTTTTACAAAATTCCATCATTTCTTGATTCATTTGAATAGGTCTTGCCTTGGTGGTTATAGCATATTCATTAAATCCAGCAATGTATGGTAAATCAACAATATGTTTTTTGCATTCCCAAAAAGCATTTGGAAAATCATAATATATTTCTTGTTCAAAAGTTTTTTGAAGATTAGCTATCTTAGTAACTATCTCCGGGGTTTTTAAAATCTGTTCGATTTTTTTGACATGAATTTCATCCTTTAAAAAGGTGATATGTTGTGAAAGATTATTAATACGAAAAACAGTATTTTCTCTAACACAATTACTTTCATCCTGTGAAAGGGTTTTGACAAAAGGAAAATATAATTCTTTTCCAAGAATAGTAGTAGTAATACCTTCTAAGTTGGTAAAATAAGGTTTTATTTGAGTGATAAAAGGTATTCCAAGAATAATATCTTCAGTAATTACAAAATCATTTGTTAAACAAATACCATTATTACAAATATGAGCTTTAGAAAGCTTATAATTTATTTTCAAAAGTTCTCCTGTAGCGGAGTATAATTTTGAAGTACTTTTTTGTAAATACTTTGTAGGAACAATATTTTTTACTATGCAATTTCTATCTGCACCACTGTCAAGCAAAGCAATTTTGTTAATAACAAAATGTTTACCAATAACTATTTTTACAGGTATATGATGAATCTGAGGTCTAATTGAAGAGATTACCGTTACTCCTGGTGCTGCAGAAGTAGAGGTGTCATTACCTGTATTGGTGACTAATGGTTCAGCTAGGTGATCATTATTGATATTGGGAAGGACAATATTAATATTATCATCATTTTCTTGAGAAGAATCTTGATCAAACTCAAGGTCTTGGAAAGTAGTTCTTTTAGGAACTCGATTGGTGAGGACATCAGTCTCAACGATACAAAGTCGAGATTTGATATTTCTAATCTCTTCTTTGAGATTAGAGACCTCATGGCGAAGATCTGAAATAGATGGTTCAGAATGATTATCTAAGCGATCATGATTTGCTTCATGCTGAATGGTTTAATTATTGGGCGAGGTTTAGGTTTGTCCGTATTGAGAAAGAGGTTTTTGAGTTCTAGGAGAAAACGATTCCTAGCCTCATCATCATTTATATGCTGAATAACATCAAAGAGAGCTTCTTTCGAATGATCGGAAAGTACTTGGATATTAGGTGTACTGTCACAGGTACAGAAGGCTTCAGTACAAGTGCACTCCTTTCCTGATTGACTATTGTCTGAATCATAATAAAGATCAATGTCTTCATCATCGTTATATTCATCAGATGTACCTGAAGATTCAGAAAAAGATTCATCAAGAATAGCAAGAAGTTTATCCTTGGTTTCTTCATCCATATTAAGAAGGTTAATTTTCTTCTTCTTGGTTTTGGAACGACATTCATTGGATTATGGCCAGTCTTGCCACAAGTCCAGCAAACATCAGTCTTGGTATCCTTAGGCCTCTTGGACCTGGAATTATTTCTCTTTGGCTTGGTAGAATCATCTCTTCTTCATGATTTTTTATTATGAGATTTTTCTTTTTTTATCTTTCTTAATCTTATATGGTGGAGTGATAAAACCAAAATCTCTGCAGAAACTTCCAAGTTCCTTCCTAGAAGAAGATTGCTCTTTCTTAAGCTGATGTTTGAGTTTAATATCTGTACAAAGTTAAAGTGCTACAACATTGATGGTGCTTACCAAATCACCATAAGTAAGAAAAATTCCATTGACTATAGCACATGAAAATCGACAAAATAGGGTGTTTACCTGATCCGGGGGTCGTTTGACCTTGAAAATGGGACGTTTTGGCCGTGACGGTTAACTAGCTCCATATCTAAGGTCTTAACGGACGTCCACGAAAATTTTTGGCAAAAATGAGTTCGGAATTCAAGATCACCAAAAAGTCCATGGACTATAGCACACGAAAATCGGCAAAATGAATAGTTTACCTGCTCTGGGGCACATTTGACCTTAAAAATGGGACATTTTGGCCATGAGGGCTAACTGACTCCATAGCTAAAGTCTTAACGGACGTCCACGAAAATATTTGGCAAAAATTATGTCAGAATTTCAGATCACCTAAAAGTCCATTTACTATAGCACACGAAAATAGGCAAAATGGGGGGTTTACCTGCTCTGGGCCACATTTGACCTTCAACATGGGACGTTTTGGCCATGAGGGCTAACTGGCTCCATAGCTAAAATCTTAACGGACGTCCACAAAAATTTTGGCAAAAATTATGTCGAAATTCCAGATCACCAAAAAGTCCATGGACTATAGCACACAAAAATTAGCAAAATAGGGGGTTTACCTGCTCTGGGGCACATTTGACCTTCAAAATGGGACGTTTTGGCCATGAGGGCTAACTGGTTCCATAGCTAACGTCTTAACGGACGTCCAAAAAAAATTTTGGCAAACATTATGTCGGAATTCCAGATCACCAAAAAGTCCATGGACTATAGCACACGAAAATCGGCAAAATGGAGGTTTACCTGCTCCGGGGGTCGTTTGACCTTGAAAATGGGTCCTTTTGGCCGTGAGGGTTAACTGGCTCCATAGCTAAGGTCTTAACGGACGTCCACAAAATTTTTGACAAAAATGAGATCAGAAATCTAGATCACCAAAAATTCCATTGACTATAGCACACAAAAATCGGCTAAATGGGGTGTTTACCTGATTCGGGGGTCGTTTGACCTTGAAAATGCGATGTTTTGGCCGTGAGGGTTAACTGGCTCCATAGCTAAGGTCTTAACGGACGTCCACGGAAACTTTTAGCAAAAATGAGGTCGGAATTCTAGATCACCAAAAAGTCCATGGACTATAGCACACGAAAATCGGCAAAATAGGGGGTTTACCTGCTCTGGGGCACATTTGACCTTTAAAATGGGAAGTTTTGGCAGTGAGGGCTAACCGACTCCATGGCTAAGGTCTTAACGGACGTGCACGAAAAAGTTTGGTAAAAACGATGTCGGAATTCCAGATCACCAAAAAGTCCATGGGATATAACACACAAAAATAGGCAAAATTGGGGGTTTACCTGCTCTGAGGCTCATTTGACCTTCAAAATGGGACGTTTTGGCCATGAGGGCTAACAGGTTACATAGTTAACGTCTTAACGGACGTCCACGAAAAATTTTGGCAAAAATTATGTCGAAATTCCAGATCACCAAAAAGTCCATGGACTATAGCACACGAAAATTGGCAAAATGGGGGTTTACCTGCTCCGGGGGTCATTTGACCTTGAAAATGGGTCGTTTTGGCCGTGAGGGTTAACTGGCTCCATATCTAAGATCTTAACGGACGTCCACGAAATTTTTTGGCAAAATGAGAATATAATTCCAGATCACCAAAAATTTCATGGACTATAGCACACGAAAATCAGCAAAATGGGGTGTTTACCTGGTCCGGGGGTCGTTTGACCTTGAAAATGGGACGTTTTGGCCGTGAGGGTTAACTGGCTCCATAGCTAAGGTCTTAACGGAAGTCCACAAAAACTTTTGGCAAAAATGAGGTCGGAATTCTAGATGACCAAAAAGTCCATGGACTATAGCACACGAAAATCGGCAAAATGAGGGGTTTACCTGCTCTGGGGCACATTTCACCTTCAAAATGGGACGTTTTGGCCGTGAGGGCTAACTAATTCCATAGCTAAGGTCTTAACGGAGGTCCACGAAAAATTTTGGCAAAAATTATGTC
>JAJOOH010000734.1:0-42187 GCA_029582605.1 Solanum gracilifrons
CCCAAGGGCAATAATAACAATCAAATCGTTAAAAGCGAGCAATCTAGTTATAAGCAACCTGTACAAATAGCCTCTAAGTCGTGTCCAACATAGGGACGCTACAAACTGAATAAGAATCTCGACAAGGGAGGATTATATCAACTCGAGCAGCTAATAATCAACAATAACGGCTACAAGTATATCAAGTATATTAAGGAACATGCCGTAAGTAGGGAATTACCTTAACATACATTCTTTTCGCTAAATTCACGTGGCCTAACGACTTTTAATCATAACTCCCTCAATACTACAACAAGGTAGGACCATAATCAACACACAAAATAAAAGATACCATGACAATACGATAAAAGATATGTATTTCCGTCGCAAATTGCTATTTGCTGCTTATAAAAGCTAGAGTCGATGAAAGAAGGGTCTTACCTCGATCTTAGGTTTGTAATACACCTCAAAACCTTCAAATATATTCAAACCCTTGCTGTCCCAACACTAAAGTGTGATATGCTACGCAATCGATAAAACAAATTATACCACGATGATGAGCCCCACGCGTAGAACAACTTTCGTCAAGGACTTAAGTCGAGAAAATCTATACTTCACTTGATCCTAGAAATGGGTTTCTCTAATTTCTCTGGTTATTAGCTTAAAAATAAAGAAAAAGTTCGAAGAAGAAGATATATGCAACTTTCCACCGACCTAGGGCCCCACCTCACGTGCTTGCTTGCGCAATCCTACGAAAACGGGAATATCTCTCTATTCTGAAGTCGTATGAACAAACGGTTTGATGCGTTGGAAACTAGACTCGTAGAACTTCGATTCGATTGTTTGTGGGACCCATAACTCTTTATAGATTGGGAGAAAACCTCCAAGACATTTTACCCAAATTTCAGAGAAATCTTTAAGAAGGAACTTATGATAACTTCCGCCAACTTTTATTTTGCCACTTAGCTAACTTCAAAACTTGAGATGCAACACTTGAATACTTAAAATAGGATATACCACGTCATTCTTAATTTATTACCCACCCTCCTTGTCTTTCCATGGAGATACGAGTAATTTTAGACGTTTCGAAAAGTCGGGGTGTTACACTTGCACACCCCATATTTCAACATTGGGTTTAGCCTGCGCCGCGGTTGCACAATTGACTTATGCCCCTCCTCCATGAATATCTTGTGCATTCACAAAGTTGGTCTGATGCCATGTATGTCAGCCATCTCCTAGCCTATCACCGTTTTCCTCTTCCTTAATATTTTCAGAGATGCCTCAACCTGCAATCCCAACAAAGCAGAAGAAGTGATTATAGGTAGAGATTCATTGGCACCTAAGAATGCATACCTGAGATGAGAAGAGAGAGCCTTTAACTCCAACTTGGGTGTTTCCTCAATCAACGGCTTAGGAGGCGGTCCCAGGACTCTGTTTAATGGCTCCACAAACTTGCGAAGCATACTCACATTCGAGACATTTTGGACGTTAGCCAACTCTTGGGCTTCAACATCTCCCTCAATGTCTTGCCGAATTAACACTTTTTCTAAAGGGTCTTGGGCTTCAACATATTTAGATGCCATTGCCTCATCAATGACTGTAATTGCAGACATCTCCTCATATATTGCAGGCAACCTTATTGCCTTGTAAACATCAAATACCTCGACCTTGTCATGAGCCCTTATTGTTAGTCTACCGGCCGCCACTTCAATTAATGCACCTCCGGCTGCTAGAAATGGGCGTCCCAAAATAAATGGGACCTCTGGGTTAGGTTCAAAATCCAAAATGACAAAGTCCACGGGGAAAATCAGAGTTCCCACTTGAACCAAGACATCTTCAATAACGCCATCTGGCCTTGACACCGAATGGTCCGTTAACTGCAACATAATGGTTGTGGACTTGGGTCTTCCTAGTCCCAATTTGAGAAACATGAAAGTAGGCATCAAATTGATACTTGCACCCAAATCGCACAAACCTCTTGCCTCAACACATTTACCAATTTTTATCTAAACAGTGAAACTCCCTGGATATTTCAACTTAGTTGGGAGCCTATTCTGGATCCTAGAACTACATTCCTCAGTGAGTGCTATTGTTACATACTCAGCCAATCTACTCTTGTTGGCTACCACATCTTTTACATAGTTGGCATACTTAGGAATGCCCTGCAACACATCAATCAAAGACAAGTTAACATGTACCTGTTTGAGTAATTCAATAAACTTACCAAAACGTTCCTCCTCCTTTTGTTTTTTGAATTTCTGTGAGAATGGGGGAGGTGGTTTAGCTTTTGGTTCCTCATTTACCCTTTGTTCACTTAGTTCTGTTTCATCTACATGTTTCCCCTTTTCTTCAGCAACTTTTGCCTTTGGCGTCTACTCCTCCAATGGACGACCACTCCGAGTACTCACAACATTTACCTGCTTCGGGTTCGGGTAGGTATTTCCCCGCAAACCCCCTTGTGGTCGGGAATTTTAGGCACTAGCAAATTGCCCAAACTGCCCAAACTGCCCAAATTGCTTCTCCAAATTTTGAGTCGCCAATTGATTGTTTCGAACATCTGGTGCCAATTTAGCTTGATCTTCCATGATTTGTTTTAGCATGTCCTTCACACTCATATCACTTTGCTTGGCAGCCTGCTAGTTACCATGGTTTTGCTGATTTCCATGGTTTTGTTGATGGTACTGTTGTCCACTACTCTGTGGTCTGTATTGGTTCTGTCCTTGATGTTGGTTTTGATTGCCACCCTATGAAAAGTTTGGGTGGTCCCGCCAGCTCGAGTTATAGGTATTTTCATAGCTCTGGTGATTTCCTCCTTGTTGAGCATTACCTACAAAATGAACATATTCTGGGTTTCCTGCACATACCTCAGCACTGTGATCTCCACCTCCATATACTTCACACTAAGTATGTGGTTGATGCACCATATTAAATTGGGATTGTTGTTGTCCTAGTGGCATGTTGCTGAAATGAGTAGTCATCATATTCTGCATCGCTGCGATCTGTGCTGACAAAGCTGTCACTGCGTCCATTTCTAACACTCCAGCAGTCTTTTGTATGATTGGTTTAGCTCCTCTGCCATTCAACTTGGGGTTACCTTGTGAAATTCTATTGATCAATGTAAACAACGCAGCATATGTCTTTTCTAAATCTTGTCCACCTGCAGCAGAATCAAGTAAATTTTTTGTGTTTGGTTCCAACACTTCAATGAAGGTATGGACTAACACTTCGTTAGCTTGATGGTGATGTGGACAACTTAACAACAGGGACTTAAACCTATCCAAAGCTTGGTATGCGTTTTCCTCTCCTTTCTATCAGAAGCTTATTATGTCGCTTCTCAGCTTGGCTGTTTTACCGGATGGAAAAAACCTTATCAAAAACTTCCGGGCAAGATCATCCCAAGTTGTTATGGAATTTGCAGGCTCAGAGTTCAGCCATCTTTTTGCTTCCCCCAGCAACGAAAAGGGAAATAATGTGAGCCTCCCATAATCAGAGTTCACTCCAGTTGGAGTGTATGTGTCACTGGTCTCGAGGAAATTCTAAATATGCACTCGTGGGTCCTCATGAGATAGACCAGAGAACTGCCCGTTTGTGTACAGTAGTTGCACCATGTTTTGCTTCAATTCAAACCTCCCATCAGGTGCAACCACACACCAAAAGAAGAGGCTGATTTCTGATGCTCTGTTCTACATATGGGATGAGCCTTATCTCTTCAAGCAAGGGCTGGACAAAATGATGAGAAGGTGTGTGCCTGAGTCTGAGATGAGACAAGTGATGGATAGTTGCCACTTGTCCGCATATGAGGGTCATCATAGAGGTGAGCGTATTGTGTATAAGGTGCTCCAATCAGGTTTTTTCTGGCCTACTTTGTTTTAAGGATGCTGCAGGTTATGTGAAAAGTTGTGATCAATGTCAGAGGATGGGGTCTATTTCCAGACGACATGAGATGCCTTTGAATAACATCTTGGAGGTTGAAATATTTGATGTTTGGGGGATCGACTTCATGAGGCCATTCCCTCCATCGAATGGAAATTATTACATACTTATGGCTGTGGACTATGTGTCAAAATGTGTTGAAGCAGTAGCTTTGCCGACCAACGATGCTAAACTAGTGTTGAAGTTTCTAAAGAAGAACAGACTTAGTTTGGAACTCCTAGAGCAATAATCAGTGATGGAGGGACACACTTCATAAATCAATTGGTTAAGAATATCTTAGCTAAATATGGAGTCTGACACAAGGTAGCTACAACATACCACCCTCAAACTAGTGGCCAGGTAGAAGTGTCAAACAGGGAAATGAAGCAGATCTATAGAAAATAGTGAATGCCCAAAGGAAAGATTGGGCAATGAAGCTTGATAATGCATTATGGGCATACATGACCGCTTATAAGACACCAATAGGGACTTCTCCCTATCACTAGGTGTTTAGTAAAGCGTGTCACCTTCCTGTTGAATTAGAATATCAGGCTTACTGGGCAATTAAGAAGTTGAATCTGGACCCGAAACTAGCAGGGAGAAAAAAGATGGGTCAACTACATTAATTGGAAGAATTCATACTTCATGCCTATGAAAATGCCAAGCTCTATAAGGAGAAGACTAAATGATGGCATGATAAGCATATTGTCCCTAGACTTTTTGAACCAGCGCAAAAGGTATTATTGTTTAAGTCTAGATTGAGGTTGTTTCCAGATAAGTTGAAGTCAAAATGGAGCAAACCATTTGAGGTGGTGCGCATGACCGACCACAGCGCTGTAGAGTTATGGAATGAAGGCATGCAATCCACGTTCATTGTGAATGGACAAAGGGTGAAGCATTGCTTCGAACAAGAGGTAGATCGAGAAGAAGAAAGTATGGGGTTAAGCAATGAATGAAGGGGAGCTGAGTCGTGCCGTGACGCTAAATCAGGCGCTACTCGGGAGGCAACCCGAGACTTTGTATTTTATAAGATATTCTCATTGTCTTTTATTTGAATAGGCTAGTTTGGTTTAATTTTAGTTATAGGTTATTTCAGTTATCTTAAAAGTTGTAATTTGTAAAATATATATATATATATATATATGTTGGGGCGAAAAAATAGTGGAGTCCGCGACCTCACCGCGTCGTGGACTTGTTTCCTCCATGTGATGGATGCCCCAGGCAAAGTTACGAAAAATAGCAAGGCATGTCTGCGACAGCTCCATGTCGCGGACTTGGTGAGTTTTTCAGGTATTTTCGATTAAAAAGTTGGGTTCTACCCGGCTAATTGGGTAAAAACCCGACCCCCAGTCCCTTTTATTCCCCAAATCCATCTCTTTAACCCCATTTTCCATTTTTAAATTACGTTCTCCTCCTTTCCCCTTCAACCCTAACTCCTTCCAAGAACAAATTCGTGTCGCGAAGTGGAAATTTCTCCCCAAGTTTATCACTTTTTGGTGGGCCTAAGCACGAGGAAAACTTTTATGGGGAAATTAATAATTGGGGGGTTGTGCATTCTTGAGTAGCAACTTGGTAATGGGGAAAGTGATTGAAATAGAAGAATGTGTGTTGGTTCGAATTCTGGAGTAGAATCTGAGATGTTTAGGTTTGTATGTTTAGGCTAGGGTGAATTGTGTGAATCATATGCTGAAAATGACATTGGGAAGTTTGAGTATCGTGTTGTTTGTGAAGTTGTGCTCGAGAGTAGGTGTGGGGTGGCCCTCCATTATTGAGTCTCACTAATTGATATGAGTTTTGTCTGATTGCAGGTTACCATGTCTACCACACAAAGGTCGGGCAAAGCAGTGGCGTCTAGTAGCCGTAAGAGAGTAAGAACAGGCACCACCATTCCCCCGTCACCCGCAGTCCCAAGAGGACAAACTCAGCGCTACGGGGCCAAGGTTGTCACATCGGAGGGCAACAAGTGGTACAAATCACACACAGAAGCTAAGTACTTCTCGGATGTGATACTTGATGATGTCAACTTAGAGAGGGAGTTCCCACACATTATGCATCGCCTGCAAGAGTTGCACATGGGTTTCATATTTTAAGATCCATCAGAGTGCAATGTTAGTGTGGTGCGGGAATTCTACGCAAATTGGAAGCCCGATGCCCGTTCTCACTTTGTAACAGTGCGAGGTGTGGAGGTCCCTCTGACACCTTCCGCTATAAATCAAATACTAGGGACTGTAGATGCCCCTTCTTATGTCCTCATGGAGATCAATATTAGCCCTCCGTATCAGCAGATCCAACATGCCTTGTGTGGGGGTGCAGTTCACTGCGAAATGGATTCGGCATAGGCACCGTGGTTATCACCAGTCATATCCTTATGCTCACATGAATCGGGAAGCTCAGGTGTGGTTAAAAATTGTCATGAATTGTCTAATACCAGGGCTGTATTTTACCGAGGTGACGAGATCGAGTATGCTTGGTCTATGCTCTATTGAAGGACCTACCCATCAATGTAGGAGCGGTGCTAAAATTGGCCATGCGTAAGGCTAGAGTACATCGAGGTCAAAGGTATGATTTTGGGGGATTAATCACAAACTTTTGCAGGCGAGCTGGAGTTCCAAAGGAGAGCATGGACTACATGGAACCTTTGCTCACCACGCCCTTAGATGTGACAAAGACAAAGGGGCCGGAGAACATGCATGGACCCACCCTCATTACCGCTGAGCGAAATATGAGGGATGATATGATCACAACGCGCATATTTGTATTGGAAATGTTGCGTCATAGAAATAGATGCCTAGCTTCAAGTCAGGAGCCACTGGACAAAATTGCAACGAAGTACCCCCTAAATGAACATGCTGAGGCATTGCTAGGACTTGGACCTGCATTTCTGGAGCCCGTATGGGATGATGTTCCAACTGATGAGGACAAGCAGCAAACCATGTTGGATAGTTAATCCGATTCTGATGTAGAGGACGGTGACCTTTTGTCTCTTGAGGGCACTGACGGTGATGCCGACATATATGAATGATCAGGGAAGTACACCTGCCCTACTTTGTGGTCATTTTGGGTTATGTCACACTGGGGACAGTGTTGACTTCTTAATTGTGGGGTGGGAGTACTATATTGATGTAAATAGTTTTGTTTTATTGTTGCTATTTTCATTTTTGGGTTCATTGGAAGTTGTTTTTGGTTCTTTGGCCAAGGACAGTCCCGTTGAACCGTATAAAAAAATGATTTTGTTTCTTAGGATTGAGTCAGTGTCATAGTTGAGTCAAGCTGCCCTATGATAGATGGATGACGACCGTCTTAAAGGTAGTTTTCGTCTTTTGGGTCTGTAGGGGTTGGCTTTTGGCTAAGGCTGCACAATTGCTTTGAATTATATTGAAAGTTGAGAACATTGGATGATTTTGTGTTGAGACATCTAGGCTCTTTTATGTGACTCTAATTGGCATGTGATTTGTGTCAGTGACGGGGAAGTAGTATATAGTGACCAGTTCTGAGTTGAATGTGTGCCAAGTGTGTAAGATTTGTGCATTCCTTGCTATTAATTGAGGTCTAGAACTTACCCGGTGTGTCTGCTGATGCGTATCGTGACCAACGACACTATCCTACGATATGAATGTCTACGATCGTCAATAATAAAGTAACCCAACCGAGGGTTGGGGTCTTGTCATAAGGGAACGGTTTTGAGAATTAATAACCAATTAGAATTTAATTGAAGTTAGTCGTAGTTAAAGACATTTGCGATAAAAGACATTGTAAATGCAAAAGAGGTGACATAAAAGTGTCAAATATCAAAAGGGGGTTTTGTAACAAGTACTAAAACAACAAACTAAACAAGAAAATCAAGTATGGGAAAAGGTTCTTGGGATGTGACCGCAATACAAGTAGAGATAAATTGTTGGGTACATGCTTTCGATTGGAGATTTGCAAAATAATAGTGACTAGGCAAGCTTTAAATGGAAATAAGTTCCCTCTCTGGCAACTTACCCCGTTTCAAATGTGTTCCTCTCGGACACCCATTTGCCGCATGAAGACCAGTCTACGCCTTACTCCACTCACTCTCTCGAGCTTAGTGTTAGGATATGAGACTAGGGTTCACCCTCTTGGGCTGAACCTCATGACGACCCAATCCTTACGCCATCAGTCTAGTAGTTTTGGTTTTGTGACCTCCCCCTAGGGCAAGCCCAAAACACATGGGTGACTTTGTATTTGCAACTACAAACCCTTTATATTAAACCCCAATCACTAGGTGAAATCACCATTAAAATACATCGAACCTATCAGCAAGCAAGACCCAACAAAAATATCAACCCATATTTGCTAAATCATACCCCAAGAATGGCATTTTTAGCCACACATCAAGAAATAAGAAATTGTACCTAACATGATAATGAAATCAACTGGGTATAAGAAATTAAACCTTGAATTAAGCAAAGGAAAGTGAATAGAGAAGACCCACTTCCAACTTGGTGAAGAAGAACTCCTTTCTTCAAGTCTCCACAAAACCCTCTCCAAACTTTAGAGAAAAATATTAGCTAGAATATGTTCTGAAGAAAAAAATTAATAATAATACTATGTTCCACTAAAAATGTTCCATCCCAAGACTACAATTCTAACTAGTATTTATAGTTTTCACAGATTGTGCTGCGGAGGATCGTTCGGTGACATTAGTCAAGATCGCCGATGAACTCGGCGATCCGCCTTTTGGTTAGCTTATCGCCTTCATTGTCTTGCCTTTTGCATCCTCGAATTCTGGATTATTAGGCGGTACAGTACTGCTTCGTGGAACTGATCGGCGACCCGCCGACTGCTCCTTTCCTCGCCTTTTGATCCACTTGCTTCAAGGCTTCGCGTACTGGAACGAAGGGAGGCTCATGTCGTTTAGGTGACTCGCCAAGTTAAACTCGGCGATCCACATGATTCCATTTCTTGTTCTTTTCAGCACTATTTGCTCTGTTTTGCGCCTAAGTGTCCATGCTTCCACTAAAACTTCAAATACTTGAAACTTCAACATTTTAATCAGGTATTGAGGTAAAACAAGCATTCAAGGACACTATTTCCATTAAAATAAAGCCCTAAATGAGTCCAATTTGTGGACTCATCAACACTCCCAACTTGAAGTTTTGTTTGTCCTCAAGCAAACTCAAGTTCAACCGTTCAAAAAGGGTGCCTCAAACAGTGCTACACAAGACTAAATCATGAATGCACACAACAAGACTCAATTAAATTATGTAAGGATCAATTGTGTATTCAAAGATTCAAATTGTGACACACCATACCCAAAGATTCTCATGCTCGCAATACTTGCTATTTGTGCAAGTTCAAGCTCAACAAAAGTATCTTAATGCCCTCGCACAAAGAATGATTCCATATTCACACACATATATGAGTCAATTTAAGATCAGGAATCAGATACAACGTTCACACTCAAAAAGAGGACCACAATGCATGTTTTCATCCATAGGTTTGCCCTTATTTTCCAATGGACTTTCGATTTGGCTTACTCAAGATCAAAAAGGTCTTTCTAAGGCTTGTAACGGGGCTGAGTGCAAAGGTATGGTCATTTAGGCTTAGTGAATTTTTCCTCGTGAGATGCGGTATTCTCAAGACATTCCCTTCCTCTCCTTTATCAATTCTTTGCCTAGTGCTTCTAAGTCACCTTTTTATTCACCTTCTATGAATTGCATTGTAACCCAAATTTCTTCTGTACTTTATTCCACAATTTTTTTAATTTTTTTTTAGGGGTTCCATTGTTCTGCAACACTATGGGTTAAGGGAGACTTCTTATAGCACTTCTTGACTTCTCCTTTTCCTTTTCACCACACCCCCAACTTTGTCCTAAGTTGGTTATTCACTAAACCACAAATCAGGAGGAATATAGGTAGTGGATCAAGTAAGGTCTAGGGTTTATCAAGGTTCTTCCAAAGAAAGGTAAGGATCAAGGAGTGTTCAAGAGAGTTTCACACCCTCACAGGTAGGTCACAAAAAGAGGTATATGTCAAATTGGCTCACACTCTTTAAAATTGCCTAAGATCATCTCAAGAGTGCACCTTTCTAAATAAATCAGACTAATCGGGCAAATTCTAGGTTTATTCATGCATGGTTCAAAGTAAGCTAATCACACCAGGCATCGATACTTCAGTCAAACAAGACTAGACACGTTCACTAGCGTGCAACGGTCCTCACAAATAAATCAATTCAATAAATGGCTAGTCACAACGAGATGCAAAGAGTGCACATATTGTCTATGTAAATTCATTTGGCCTCGTCGTAGCCATGCATTCATGTTTGTTCAACTGAGAGAACTATTCAAGTCATCGGTATTGATCGAAACCGTGACTTAAATTTTTGCAAAACAACAACCACTGTCAACACAAGAGGTGGCGACAATTTTTTGAAAGGATCAAAATTATTTTGCAAGTAAAACAACAGGAGACATAAGCTCAAACATCTACAGAAAATTAGTATTTAAAACACAATTGTAACAACCCGGAGCACCCACAAGTCGGAACATGCGTACTCGACCTCTAGGAGGTCTAATACAAGCCTCTTAGCATTCATTCATCGCATTCGGTAATAAAGAAAATCGTAAGGAATTGAAACACTTTTTAAAACAAGTTCATAATACTCATAAAATCTTTCAAATGTAATGAAGTAGAATTTCTAAGTCTCATGTACCATCTTAGGCACGAATAGAACATCTCAGGGGCATGACCCTTTACAACAAAATATAAGTCTTATAAAATGTCTAAGTGGAAATACTAGAAAGGTAACAACTATGTTCTCGAATATATGAGGACATACCATGCCTCTTGAGAAGAGTCAATATCCCAAGCTTCCTCAAAAGATCCCCCTCACTTTCCACCACCTACACTTGTAACAATAGAGAAATATGGAATTAGTACAATAAGCACTAAGTATGATGATCATGCAAGAAAATATACACAACGGACATTTACAAGGAATGTATGCTTTTAAGACCTTCTTTAACAAACCTTTACAACCCCAAGCATAAACCCACATTTCAAGTCACCATTCACAATTAAGACCATATTCACATCATTTACAACTCAATTAACACAAGTGTACCATACTTAAACAAGATAGCAAAGTAAGTCCTTCATTACCATTTAAGCCTCTATCTCAAGTCACCTAAAGCCATACTTAAGTGAATAATGAAGTGACCGCCCATACAACCTCTTCATATACACCTAAGTGTTACTAAGAGTTACTATAGACAAAGGTTTTATCATTACATTATAACATACTAAGTCAACTTTTTTTATAAAACCGTTTAAGAGACACACAAGAATATATGGGACAATCACATAATAGCCCTAAGGCTAAGGGAACTCACTTTAGTATCTTCTAAGACTACCCATGTCATGTGTAGATAGCATCCCATACTACTACCTACATATTGTAGAACCAATCCAATAATAGAGTGCACATTCCATATGATGGAAATAGGCCTTAACAGACATAGACCATACTAGAAAGGTATGGAATCCAGAGTCTATCCTACTCCGAGGAGGTTGTTCTACTTGCCAAAAGGTGGAACTAAAAGCAACCCATTTTGGCACATGGTTTAAGAGATGACCAAGGATGTTCATTGTGCCTAATCTCATGCTGAACTAGGCCACCATCCTAACCGCATCCACTCGGTGCTTAGCCTTGGTTTCCATCGAGTATTCAATCACATATGTACTAGAGAGGGTTCCTTTTCTAGTTCAACCAACTCATAGTACGTCTTCCCTAGAAAGACCCCATTTCTTAGTCATAGCCAATCTAGGTTCATAAGGATAACTCATTTGACTTTCTTAGATAAGGATTCTCATGCCGTTCTGGCTCCATCCATCTCTAAGTCTATCATTTCACTTAAGAAGGGAACATCACCCTAAGGCCCATCCTTCAAGGTTATCCATTTACTTAGGAAAGCTAGACTTTTGAAAAGGCACTATGCTTAAGTGTTACCAATTCAAGTCTTGGCCTAAAATTCCTCTTTTAGCATTTACAGGAAGAGCTCCATTACTAAGTCATAGCCCAACCAAACATTCATATACTCATATACATAATCAATCTTTTATGAAGGAAGATAAGATACTCAAGTCTAGCATATGAGCTACAACATCATCTTATAGAGACTCATCATGGTCCATCATCTCCACATATCACCATTTCAAGAGAAACATGCTTTCACATTAGCATAATAACTCTTTATACAATATCACATTAATACCATTAGAACATCTTAACATAGCTTCACACAAACTTTACATATAGCTTCATATATGACTTTACATATAGACTCATATGTGTATAATAATACAACAATATAATAACATTCATATAATGCCCTTCATGGCCTCAATTCACAATAACACAATATTCCCACATTATACAACAATTTCACCAATGCCTTCACAGCTACAATTCACAATAATACCACACAAGAATAAGATATAACACTTCCACCAAAGGTGGATTCAATCTTCCAACTACAATCAACTCAATAAAGAGAGTTCAAGCTTTCTTACCATAACCCAAAGCCATAGCCAAAATCACCAAAATCCAAGCAATCACCAATACTTCACCCATAAGGCTTACCACCCTTAATTCACCCATTATAAAAAATTAATCATTAATAAGCATTAAACAACACAACAGATATCAATACAATTCACTTTACCCATAATTCCATTAACTTTGAATTTATAGAAATAGACCCACTTCATTGCAAATTTTAGGGTTTTGTAGAAGACAAGGGTTTATGGAGTTATTCATTCAAAAATCACAAACAAACATCAATTAACCCATATTCCAACGTTTCAAATCATTTTCATGCAAGAACCCTTGGTAGAATTCAAAAATAAGCTTTTACTCACTTTTTAAAAACATTGTATAATCCTTTGAAATTGACTCTAGGATGAAGATGAGTCATAGATAAAGAGCCACCATACTTCAATTGATGAAATCTCAACGAAATTTAGTGGAAGGGAACCCTCAATCGAAACCCTAGCTCTCCACCTTCTTTTTACTTGAACTTGAGAGAACCTTAGGGAGAGAAAGTCTTTGGGAGTTTTTAATTTGAAGAATGAATTCAAAAACACCTCTCAAATGTTTTAATACCTTCAAAATAGTTAAAACACTTAAAATAATAACCCAAAGTACCCCAACTACCCCTCACTTAGTTGGACCCTTTTTAAACAAGTCAAACTTGAGTTTTATTTTTGCAAATTTCATCGGGAAACAAGTCCGTGACGCGGGGGTGTTCTCACAAGTTCCTAAAAATTAAATTTCGAGAAAGTAGAGTCCGCGGTGTCACCGCGACGCGAAGCCACTTTTTTGTCCATTGGTGGAGCAGGTTCACGACCTGGGCCACTCCCTCCAAGAACAACTTCAAGCTGCCTTGGCAGCTTATTTGGCCAAGGGTTGGGGTCCTCTTCGGGGACCCTTAGGGTGGTCCCGGGGAGTCTTACCCAAACATTTTGACCCTAAAACCAATTATTAAGACACTAGGGTCACCTGCACTGATTTTAGACTCCAAACAACACATAAAAGCATGGACAACATACTAGAACACACCAACACGTAAAAGACTAGTTTCTGAACGTCTTGGTCGTCCCTTGACGTTTGACTTCCAAACTCTTTCAAACTGACTAAAAAGACTATTTTTTATTATTTTAACAAGTTATTAATGCATAAAACCTATGTGAGGCTCTACTTTATCCTACTTTATTTGGAGGGGTGTTACAATATCCCCCACTTGGGAACATTCACCCTCGAATGACACTTTAAAACATTAAAGATAATGACTCAAGACTAGCAGCCCACAACAATCATACAATATCAATATGAAGGCACTCATCAAGGAGGAAAAATCAACTCTACATAACAAGCCATTACAACACAACTTCATTCAAATTTATGGAAGTAGGTATCACACCTACAACTCAACATGCCTCAAACTTTTTTTTTTTTCCATTTCTCATTTATTTGGAGGAACTTCCTTTTCCATAGCACCTCATGCTCATAACAACATCAAAGAACACAATATGCAATTATCGGATTAAAACACAGTCATGCCACATCAAGAATACACTTAAGCATGCTCAAGTAATCAACTCTAACAACTTTTAGCAACTCACCAATTTATGCATATAAGGAGAACAATGATCATGAAACTGATTTTCTCATTTAAATCAAGAACTCAATTTAAAGCATGCATCATTATAAGGAGAAATATAGAAACTCATTTTTTTCACACAAGACTCCAAAAACCATGCATCATGATTCTACAATTCTATGATTCAAGCTCGATTAGGAATAGAAGAAAGAGATAAGAATATCAAAACTCACCTCAACTCATCATTCAACATACCATCCCCCACTTAGGAGAAACCCATCTAAACCAACACAAAAGGATTGCAACACAAAACTATAAATTATGACTTACCAGCACCTTCATCCGGATTTGCTTCCTTGTTAGCTTAGAGAGCACAGAAACAATTCCTTGCTTGACCATCAACACTAGGGCCACTATAAGGAGCTTTCCTAGTATTCCTTCCTTTAGCCACAATATTAGGACAATCCCTTACCTTGTGATCAATTTTTTCCACAACCATAGCAACCACTAGTGCCGGATAGACACTTCCCAAAATACTTCTTTCCACAAGTGGAACAAGTAGGCTTAGCAATTTTAGAACCACCCCCTCCTTCATGGTTAACCTTAGGAGCACTTGAGAAATCTTGATTTGGAGCCCTCTTCTTAAACCTAGGTTGTCCTTGATACTCAAACCTACCCCTTTTCAAGTCTTTCCTCACCCTAGTCATCTTGGACCCCTCAATAGATTAAGCATACACAACAAGCCTAGAGATGCTCATGTCACCATGGAGCATTGTCGTACGGCACACTTCTTTCACCAAGTCGGATACACCGGTAACAAACCTACTCATCTCCTCTCTAGAGTTAGACACCTAAGATGGAGCATACCTAGACAACATAGAGAACTTCAAAGCATACTCCTCCACACTCATATTACCTTGCCTAAGATTGATGAACTCCTTAATTTTGCACTCCCTCTTCTCTAGGGGAAAGTACTTACCCAAGAATGCTTCCTTAAACTCCTCCCATTTTATAGGACCCGATTCCTCCCGCCTATTTGCCTTCCATTGAGAGTACCAAATTTGGGCAACCTCCTTCAATTGGTATGAAGCCAATTCCGGTTTCTCTCTAGAAGATACTCCCATAGCATCCATAATTTTGTGAATCTCATCCAAGAATCCTTGGGGATCTTCTCCAATTCTAGAGCCCAAAAGGATAGGAGGATTCATCCTCACGAAGTCTCTCAACCTTGAGGCAGCCGTACTCTCATTAGCATTCACCCTAGGCCCCTCATCTATATTTGCTTGAGCCGTCATGGCTTGAGCTAGAGTTAGAAAAGCCGCCCTAATCTCTTCATTAGTCATGGCCGGGGGAACCACCGGAACCTCATTCTCTTGATTTCCTATTGGGACTTGATCACCTTGAAGACCTTAGGGAGGAACTCCCCCGTCCACATTCTCCTCTTCCGCTCTCCTAGGATTAGCCCTCGTATTCATATCCTATAAACACAAGAGATGGATTATGAAAGAGAATTATAGACCAAACTCTAAGGAACGACATCAAGATTAATGAAAGAAGTGAAATTTCTACAGTCCTATATCCTCTCGCTTATAGAAGTGTCGTGACTCACACCGATGAACAAGACACTAAAATACGTGGCATATGAGACTTTGAATCCTAAGGGACAATTTCCAAAATCTTATGCTCTGATACCATGTTTGTAACGACCTGGGAGCACCCCCAAGTCGTAACATGCGTACTTGACCTCTCAGAGGTCTAATACAAGCCTCTTAGCATTCATTCATCGCATTTGGTAATAGAAAAAACCTTAAGGAATTGAAACACTTTTTAAAACAAGTTCATAATACTCATAAAACCTTTCAAATGTAACAAAGTAGAATTTCTAAGTCTCGTGTACCATCTTAGGCACGAATAGAGCATCTTAGGGGAACGACCCTTTACAAAAAAATATAAGTCTTATACAATGTCTAAGTGGAAATACTAGAAAGGTAACAACTATGTCCTTAAAAATATGAGGACATACCAACCTTCTTGAGAAGAGTCAATATCCCAAGCTTCCTCAAAAGATCCCCTCACTTTCCACCACATACACTTGTAACAATAGAGAAATATGGAATTAGTACAATAAGCACTAAGTATGATGACCATGCAAGAAAATATGCACAAAAGACATTTACATGGAATGTATGATTTTAAGAAGTTCTTTAACAAACCTTTACGACCACAAGCATAAACTTACATTTCAAGTCACCATTCACAATTAAGACCATATTCAGATCATTTACAACTCAATTAACACAAGTGTACCATACCTAAACAAGATAGCAAAGTAAGTCCTTCATTACCATTTAAGCCTCTATCTCAAGTCACCCAAAGCCACACTTAAGTGAATAATGAAGCGACCGCCCATACAACCTCTTCATATATGCCTAAGTGTTCCTAAGAGTGCCTATAGACAAGGGTTATATCATTACATTATAACATACTAAGTCAACATTCTTTATAATACCATTTAAGAGACACACAAGCATATAGGGGACAATCACATAATAGCCCTAAGGCTTAGGGAACTCACTTTAGTATCTTCTAAGCCTACTCATGCCATGTGTAGATAACATCCCATACTACTACCTACACGTTGTAGAATCTATCCAATAATGGAGTGCACATCCCATATGATGGAAATAGGCCTTAACCACCATAGACCTTACTAGCAAGGTATGGAATCCGGAGTCTATCCTATTCTATTGAGGTTGTTCTACTTGCCAGGGGTAGAACTAAAAGAAACCCATGTTGGCACATGGTTTAAGAGATGTCCAAGGATGTTCATTGTGCCTAATATTATGCTCAACTAGGCCACCATCCTAATCACATCCACTCGGTGCTTAGCCTTGGTTTCCATCGAGTATTCAATCACATATGTATTAGAGAGGGTTCATTTTCTAGTTCAACCAACTCGTAGTACGTCTTCCCAAGAAAGTCCCCATTTCTTAGTCATAGCCAATCTAGGTTCATAAGGATAACTCATTTGACTTTCTTAGATAAGGATTCTCATGCCGTTCTGGCTCCATCCATCTCTAAGTCTATCATTTCACTCAAGACGGGAACATCACCCTAAAGCCCATCCTTCAAGGTTATACATTTACTTAGGAAAGCCAGACTCATGAAAAGGCACTATGCTTAAGTGTTACCAATTCAAGTCTTGGCCTAGAATTCCTCTTTTAGCATTTACAGGAAGAGCTCCATTACTAAGTCATAGCCCAACCAAACATTCATATACTCATATACATAATAAAGATTTCATGACACAAGACAAGATAGTCAAGTCTAGAATATGAGGTACAACATCATGTTATAAACTCATCGTAGTCCATCATCACCACATATCACCATTTCAAGAGAAACATGCTTTCACATTAGCATAATAACACTTTATACAATATCACATTAATACCAGTAGAACATCTTAACATTATCGCTTCACACAAACTTTACATATAGCTTCATATAGGACTTTACACATAGCCTCATATGTGTATAATAATACACCAATATAATAACACTCATATAATGCCCTTCATGGCCTCAATTCACAATAATACAATATTCCCACATTATACAATAACTTCACCAGTTCCTTCATGGTTAGAATTCACAATAATACCACACAAGAGTAAGATATAACACTTCCACCAAAGGTGGATTCAATCTACCAACCACAATCAACTCAATAAAGAGAGTTCAAGCTTTCTTACCATAACCCAAAGCCATAGCCAAAATCACCAAAATCCAAGCAATCACCAATACTTCACCCATAAGGTTTACCACCCTAAATTCACCCGTTGTCAAAAAATAATCATGAATAAACATTAAACAATAGAAGAGATATCAATACAATTCACTTAACCCATAATTCCATCAACTTTGAATTTATAGAAATATACTCACTTCATAGCAAATTTTACGGTTTTGTAGAAGACAAGTATTCATGGAGTATTTCATTCAAAAACCACAAACAAACATCAATTAACCCATATCCCAACGTTTCAAATTATTTTCATGCAAGAACCTGTGATAGATTTCAAAAAAAACTTTTAGTCTTTTTTTGAATCCATTGTAAAATTCTTTGAAATTGACTCTAGGATGAATATGAGTCCTAGATAAAGAGCCACCATACCTCAATTGATGAAATCTCAACAAAATTTGGTGGAATGGAACCCTCAATTGAAACCCTAGCTCTCCACCTTCTTCTTCCTTGAACTTGAGAGAACTTTAGGGAGAAAAAGTCTTTGGGAATTTTTAATTTGAAGAATGAATTCAAAAACACCTCTCAAATGTTTTAATACCTTTAAAATATTTAAAACACTTAAAATAATAACCCAAAGTACCCAAACTACCCCTCACTTAATAGGACCCTTTTTAAATAAGTCAAACTTGAGTTTTATTTTTGCATATTTCGTCTGGTAGCAAGTCCGCGACGCAAGGGTGTTCCCACAAGTTCCTAAAAATTAAATTTCGAGATAGTAGAGTTCGCAGTGTCTCCGCGACGCGGAGCCACTTATTGGCAATTGGTGGAGTTGGTCCACGACGCGGAGCCATTCCCTCCAAGAACAACTTCTAGCTGCCTTGGCAGCTTGCTTGGCCAAGGGTTGGGGTCCTCCTCGGTGACCTTTAGGGTGGTCCCGGGGAGTCGTACCCGAACTTTTTGACCCTAAAAACATTTATTAAGACACTAGGGTCAACTGTATTGATTTTAGACTCCATACAACACATAAAAACATGAACAACATACTAGAACACACCAACACATAAAAGATTAGTTTTCGAACGTCTTGGTCATCCCTTGACGTTTGGCTTCCAAAATCTTTAAAACTGACTAAAAAGGCTATTCTTCATTATTTTAACAATTTATTAATGCATAAAACGCATGCGAGGCTCTACTTTATCATACTTTATTTTGAGGGGTGCTACATCAACTTAAAGAAAGCAACCCAAATATATACAGAACAAAACATGACTGTTAACACAAAAGGTGTGGGCCTCACCCCACCATAAATAAAAAACGTTTTTACTCAAATGCAAGTAATAAGTATCCAAAAGGGCATATAAAAAAAAATAGAGAGGGAGGTAAAGAGGGGATCCTTTTTACGCAGTCGCTCTATATGTCTGGGCCTGAATATGGGCTTCGGTACCTGGTATATCTAACTGGTCGTGTGTCTTAGTCTCAGGAGTAGCATCAGACATACTAGCAATGCCAGTTCCACTGGGAGCTATTGTGGGTGGCTCAGCTGGCACTGTTTGAGTTACCGACTGCACAACCATCTCCACGAGATTTGGTAAGTCTCTGAATATGATGTCCTATTGGCTCTCGCTCAGCACCTTATCGTGCACTGCTACATGCTCTTCGTCGATCTTTGTCTCCAACTCTGCATGCCCTGCATCATTCTTCTGCACGTCTCCAGGAGTGGTCGGGGGAATCCCATAGGTTTCAGGGATATCTGTGTCATTTTCTCCCTGCAAAGTCGGTGGTCTTCAGATCGGCAACATCCTTCTTCAGCTCGGCTATTTCAGCTTTTAGGGCTGAAACCTCGGGTGTCTCCCCCTGTCTGTTCTCACAAGTAGTGACTCTGGTAGTCAATTTTTCAATAGTGTTTTTGATAGGGGTTAGTGCAGTCAAGATGGCACTGTCAATCATCTCTGGGACGGATCTCTCTAATCGTGTTTCCCTAACATCCGCCGAGTAGGCTAGCCGTCCCATTTTCAGGATCATGACCTGAGTGATCCTGGAAGGCTAGGCTGATGATGAAACACTTGGGGCCTGTGAGGAAGAAGAGGGAGGATCGGGTATTTCTAATGGCTCAGAGGCCGGAGTATGCGAAGGTGTTTCTGCTGGTAATGCATCAATATCAACCTCTGGAGATGTATCTGTTTGGGCCACCCTCCTTCTGTCAATCTCTTCTTGTGGGAACTTGACCTCTATACGCCGGATGTCGGTGGAGAAAGATGGGGTAACCTCAACATCCCTCGTAATGTCACATGGTACTCCAGCTCGCCGGCATAGATCAGTGATCAGTACAGGAAATGGCAGAGAAGTTTGTGTCTGTTTGGCCCTCATAGACATCTCTTATGAAACCAGCGATCCCAGGTCGATCTGCCTCCTGGACATGATAGAATCAAGGCAAGCCTCCTTCGAATGACGCATAATCGACTCATTCTGGGACGGCATGATAGTGCTGCTGATGAACCCAAACCAATACCGAGAGGCGGTGTCCATATTCCTCTTTTCAATAGGGACTCCCACGTCTATCCACCTCGGGGTGGTGTCAGAGATCATCAGAGCTAACCAACCCTTCAAATCATCGAGAGATGGGGCAATAGGCAAACCATGGTAGGGAAGTACCGAGTGCAGCGGTCGTCCCAATACAACATTCATGTGTTCGCTGTGACACTCTACTTCCTTGCCTCTAACCATAACCGAAATCACTGCTCGAAAATCATTGGCCTTCTTTCTGCTATTCGAGACCAACTCCCCATAGGCTAAGTAGAATTCTCGGACCCAATAAGGTATGTAAGTACCTCGTGGCCTCGTGAATTAGTCAAACTCATGATACCTGAGTGTGTCAAGCACCTCAACATGCTTACCTTCCAGGGCTTCCACGGATAGCAATTTTTCTTTGAGAATGGTTCGTAAACCATCTCCTTTCAATCTGTTCAGTAGTCTCGGTGGAAGTGAAACTACGGGAAGTGCAGGAGCCACTGGAGGTGGTGTTGGGGTTGGCACTGATGCAGTAGTAGGCAAAGTGGCAGCTGAAGGGGTGCTGGTGGCTGTGGACTGAGACCTGTCACGGAGCGCTCTCCTTCGGTCAATCAGAGGTAGTTCATCCTCCGGTTCAACAAAATCTGGCTCCACAGCTACTCCTTTATTTGCTATATGCTTTTTCCTTTTTCCTTTATCTCCCGGTGGGAGATCTTGCTTTATTTTCTGTAAAGGACGTGATCCTCCTTCATTTATTATAATTCTCTTTGTTGTTTTCTGAGGGGGCTCATTTAGGTTTGTGCATACCATTTCTGCAAAGATCAAGAAGACACCTAAATGCAAGTATACAAAAGTTGTTGCAGATAAACTCACTGATCTGATCGGCGAGTCGTCGAATATCTTTGGCGAACCAAAATGAGCTCACCGAAGGTATTGACTTAACAATGAGGAGAAAACAATAATAGGTAGGATCAGTTGGCGAATCACCGACTACTTTCGACGAGCAGGATGTGTCCGCAAAAAGTGACAGTGTAATAGGGTTCCAGGGATGCAGATAAATGGTGATTATAATACCTTCGGCGAGTCGCCGAACATCTTTGGCGCCATCAGACCTCTCACCGAAAGTTACAGAATTAAGCGCCAATCGAGGCACCAAATCATTGGCGGGGTGGGGACATTAGGCGAACCACCGAGTCGTTCAGCAAGCTCAACTTAACTCGCCAATCGATCCAACGTGCCTATTTTTGACCCAATTTCTCAAATTCAATCCCCCAATCCCAGAAAATCAAATCAAAGCATGCACTCATGGAATTCAAACAAGACCCGCACTACTCATCATTGTCAAGATACTCAGACTTCCCCCACATTTGTCGAATTTTGGCCATATGACGATGCCCGCTCATAAGATTGGTGTTACTCATTCTTTCATCAAGAAATTTTCATCATTTAGTGCACATGTAGGCTATTCAGACTTCAACCAATCAACCTAACAACTAGCATGCAACACTCCTATCGATATCAATTAATTCAAAGTGCAAACACCAAGACATTCAATTATTTAAGCATTTTAGGCAAAGTTTACGAATTGAAAACAATATCATAGCAACCTATTTCTATCAGAGAGGTCCAACACACGTCATCCTGATACTATAACTGCAAAAGAGTGCAACATTTTGAAAAATAAAATTGGGGTTTTAAATACAAACCTTGTATGCCGATCAAATAGCTTTTTGTAATGCTAGGAAGCGAACAAATCCTATTTTCGAGTACCAATCGACAACTACAATACTGATTACACGCAACAATCTGTAAAATGCTACTATTGTGGGAACTTGTGAAGCATCAAAGCAAGGGAAAATGAATAGTTTTAAAAATTTGGAAGTCTTTGGCCAGATATTAATCGTCCAGATTCTAGTCTTTTGGCGACGTTAGTCATGTCACCGAGAGATTCGGGGATGTGCCGAAAGCTTACTTACCTCGTCGAGTTTTACAGGACCTCCCTTATTTTGGGGTCCCAATAGTGGATTAAGTCGGAATCGCGGATAGACTCGGTGACTCACCCACTGGGTCTTTGGCTCGCTATCTTGTATTACTCAACACTTTTCGCATTTTACCCTATAAAATCAGCATACCCTTATTTGAACATAATAATTAAAAAGCAATAAAACCTTGTGTTGCCTCCCAAGAAGCACCTTATTTTACGTCGTGGCACGACGTAAGTTTGGTCTCACTCTTGCATATTGGGATTGACCCTAGCATTACCAGGCAACCCCAATAGGTCATTCGAGTCAAGGGGAGATACTGCAAAACTCAAGAGCGACGTAATCAACTGGATCAATCTAGAGTGAGAGCCAACCATTTGGTTTAACGATTCAATATTCCCCTGTATCTCGTTTATCACCCGGTCCTATTCATTGATCTTTTGGAGAATTATTTGCAGTGTATCCCCAACACGGTTGTGTCCATATCCTCTAGACTCCCTCCGCTCATGAGGAGGTATGTACTTCCCTAGACATGTGCACTGGTTTTCCACCTCTGAGACTTTGGTGGCCAAGTTGTTCAGCTGAGTTACTAGCGCAGTTAATATGAAGTTGCCCTCGACTTCTTGATTCGACTCAGATAGCTTGGCACCACTTCTTTCAGCCATTTTCAGGATGCCTGCATAAAATCAAAGCTCATAGAAAAAAAAAACTACGAGTAAAGTTAGTAGGCTACAACTAAGAGAAACAAAAATTATGATTAACTACAAACTCTCAAATAACACCACTCCCCGGCAGTGGCACCATTTTGATGCTTATCGTGACCAATGACACTATCCTACGATATGAGTGTCTTTGATCGTCAATAATATAGTACCCCAACAGAGGGTTGGGGTCCGAAGGGAGCGGTTTTGAGAATTAATAACCAATTAGAATTTCATTCAACTTAGTCGTAGTTAAAGACATTTGCGATAAAATACATTATAAATGTAAAAGAGGTGACACAAAAGTCTCAAATATCAAAAGGGGTATTTGTAACAAGTACTAAAACAACAAAATAAACAAGAAAATCAAGTATGGAGAAAGGTTCTTGGGATGTGACCGCAATAGAAGTAGAGATAAATTTTTGGGTACATGCTTTCAATTGGATATTTGCAAAATAATAGTGACTAGGCTAAGCTTTAAATGGAAATAAGTTCCCTCTTTGGTAACTTACCCCGTCTCAAATGCGTTCCTCTCGGACACCCATTTGCCGCATGAAGACCAGCATACGCCTTACCCCACTCACTCTCTCAAGCTTAGTGTTAGGATATGGGACTTGGGCTGACCCTCTCAGGCTGAACCTCATGACTACCCACTCCTTAGGCCATCAGTCTAGTGGTTTTGGTTTTGCGACCTCCCTCTCGTGCAAGCCGAAAACACATAGGTGGATTTGTATTTGCAACTACAAACCCTTTAGATTAAACCACAACCACTAGGTGAAATCACCATTAAAATACATCTAACCTATCAGCAAGCAAGACCCAACAACAATATCAACCCACATTTGCTAAATCACACCCCAAGAATGGGGATTTTTAACCACACATCAAGAAATAAGAAATTATACCTAACATGATAATGAAATCAGCTGGGTATAAGAAATTAAACCTTGAATTAAGCAAAGGAAAGTGAATAGAGAAGACCCATATCCAACTTGGGGAGGAAGAACTCCTTTTTTCAAGTCTCCTCAAAACCTTCTCCAAACTTGAGGGAAAAATATTAGCTAAAATATGTTCTGAAGTAAAAAATTAATAATAATATTATGTTCCACTAAACATGTTCCACCCTAAGACTACAATTCTAGCTAGTATTTATAGTTTTCACAGATTGCGCTGCGGAGGATCATTCGGCGACATTAGTCAAGATCGCCGATGAACTCGACGATCCACCTTTTGGTCAGATCATCACCTTTAGTGTCTTGTATTTTGCATCCTCGCATTCTGGATCATTGGACGGTATAGTACTGCTTCGCGGAACTGATCGGCGACCTGTCGACTGCTTCTTTCCTCGCCTTTTGATCCACTTCATTCAAGGCTTCGCATATTGGAACAAAGGGCGACTCATGTCGTTTTAGCGACTTACCAAGTTAAACTCGGCGATCCGCAAGATTCCATTTTTTGTTCTTTTCAGCCCTATTTGCTTCGTTTTCCGCCTGAGTGTCCATGCTTCCACTACAACTTCAAATACCTGAAACTTCAGCATTTCAATCAAGTATTGAGGTAAAACAAGCATTCAAGGACACTATTTCCATTAAAATAAAGCCCTATATGAGTCCAATTTGTGGACTCATGATCTGCATAGCGAAAAAAGAGGATAAGGAATTTGGGAAGTGATATAGGCAATTCTTTGACAACCCTAATTGTGCCTTCTTGTACCCACCTTGATGTATATCCCTAGTTAACCCCTTTGAGCCTTGAACTTATTCTTTGGTAGCCTATTTTGAAGCTAATATCCATTTCTTCTCTGGCCTATAAATTTGATCCAAAAGATCCTAAGCGCTTTGTGTGAACAAGAATGAAGGAAGCAGAAGTTCAGTGGCAAGCCCCAGCATAAGTTTGGCTCGTTAAAAAAAAGAATAAAAAAAGTAATTAAAAATTCAATAAATAAATAAACCTTGATGAATGAATTTAGAATGAAAATGGTGGGACGAGGTGAATATAAATACTTTGCAACAAGGGGCCAATGGTTCCAAGAAAAGGAGTTTAACGAGGAGTTTGTTGATAGAAGGTCCAATAATAAAGTTTGTTGTGCATTAAAGTGATTGGGAATGCAGTCACTATTTATATATGAAAAATAGTTCCTACCGGTCCCTAGCCTGCATTACAACCCTTAAAAGACCTAATTGATCTTGAACTTCCGTATTCTCAAAAGTAGTGAGGCAGTACACTAAGGGCAAGCCTATGGTTCGTTGGTTGTGGCATGTCAATTCTTGCGAGAGTGTGAGCGAAATTGCTTCCCGCACCCATTTTTGTATGAAAATGTTATGTGTGAGTAAATCAGGGTGTTCATTTATGGTGAGGGCACATGTTTAATGAGGTTTTCATTTGTGCATGAGTTGGCTACATTATAAGAGTCTAAAGGCTAGATAGTCTTGCTCGAGTCGTCCTAATGAATGCATAATATTTTTCATGTTGTTTGAAGCTATGATAATTGTTGTGGACAAAGCTGAAAGGCCATTAGGGGAAGTGTAGATGAGTCGTCGTATGTTCGAAAGTGTGGAATTGTCTGAGGACGAACAACGTTGTAAGTGTGGGGTGGTGATCTTGGGCGTATTTATGCGCCAAATAACTAATTTATCCCATATATATAGCTAAGTTGAGAGCATTTTTCGTTGTTGGAATTAAGTTTTGAGAGTCTTTTGATGTCGCTTGTTCTAACCAATATGATTAGATGTTTCAGGGTGAAAAGCAAAGAAGAAGAGCCAAAATTGGGCACCTGGTCAGAGGTTGGAAAATAGAAGACGAAGTTACGGAGAAAAAGGGCCAAGAAGCTAGAGAATACACTACGCGGGACCATCTCCGCATTGCGAAGCTGATACCTGTGTGTAGAAAGGAACTCCACTTAACAGTGGAGTGCGCGATGGGAGCGTGTCGCGGAAAGGTTTCACCTGTGTGCAACTATAGGCGAGGGAACAGGTCCGTGTGGCGGACCTGGACAGCAGAATTTGGCCACGTGTTTTATTTTAGAGTATAAATAGTTTAAGTGTGTTATTTTTATTATTATCCAGTTTTTAAAAGACGAGAGAACATCGATTTGGGCGATTTGGCTAACACTTTCTAAGGCTTTTCTTCTACTTCTTCATTTTGGTAAACCCTTTGATGATCTATAAACATTATTTGATGATTTTTTCTTCTATGAGTAGCTAAATTCCCTTATTCTAAGGTTGTAGCTACGATTAATGGTATATTAGTATTTGTTTCTAACATGAGATGCATTTTCTTGTGATTTATGCTTACATTTTTGTTTAACTATCCAAAAATTTGTTGCGTCCAAAAGCACACGCAAGTGCACGTGGTCACTCAAGTAGTACAACGACTCTTTCGAACCGGATTATCGAACCCAAGGGGCTTCAAATCAACAAATAACAACTTTGCTATGTCTAAAATAAATTTACTTATGTGAAACAATTTTAGAAATTTGTTTGTATCTACTAAGTTGGACATACTAAAAAATTAATTACAACAATCAAACAGTTTCAAACAAGAGAATTTCACAATATGGGAAAATAATCCAGGGTTGTAGCATAACCCAATTTCTGGCATAATATTAATTTATCCTAGCATTCGACAGGCTAAACTCATTATGGATTTGCAAGGTTAATTTTACGATCATGATCTCCCGACCTCTAATCGCCTACCACCATCGACAGCCTAACTACATCGTTGAGCGGGGATAGGCATGAACCAGTGGCGGAGCATTAAGCTATCATCTTCCATATTAATCAAGCGCGGTATATAGGTATTAGACTATCCTATATATGAAACACTCTAACTTTACTCTAGAATGAACAAGCTTCTCACATTCTTTGGTTTATCCCTCTATTCATCTTCCGAATTCAAGAGTGGACAATGAGTTTATTTTAATGTAGATCAATCATTAAAATAGTTAAACAAGAATGTAAGCATAAATGATAAGAAAACCCATATCATGCTACAAACAAACACTAATATACCATTAATCGTAGCTACAACCCTATAATAAGGGAATTTAGCTACTCATAGAACAAAAGATCATCAAATAATGTTTATGGATCATAAAAGGGTTTACCAAAATGAAGGAGTAGAAGAAAAGTCCTAGAAAGTGTAAGCCAAATAACCCAAATCAGTGTTCTCTTATCTCTTAAAAACTAGATAATCATAAAAATAACACACTTAAACTGCCAATTTCTGGTGTCCAGGTCCGCGTCGCGGACCTGTTCCCTCGCCTATAGTTGCACACAGGTGAAACCTCTCCGCAACGCGCTCTGCGATGCGGACTATTCCCTCACCTATAATTGCACACACGTGAAACCTCTCTGCAACGCGCTCCCATCGCGCACTCCACTGTTAAGTGAAGTTTCTTTTCTGCACACATGTATCAGCTCCGCGATGCGGAGATGCTTTCTCGTAGTGTATTCTCTAGCTTCTTGGACATTTTTCTCCGCAACTTCGTCTTCTATTTCCCGACCTCTAACCAGGTGCCCTATTTTTGCTCGTTCTTCTTTACTTTTCACCCAAAAACATCTAATAATATTGGTTAGAAGAAGCAACATCAAGAGGCTCTCAAAACTTAATTTCAAAAATGAAAAATACTCTCAACTTAGCTATATATATGGGATAAATTGGGTATTAGGTGCATAAATACACCCAAGATCAGGGGTACATGATGATATTTTCACCGATCGTAAGAGTCTGCATTATGTGTTTAACCAAAAGGATTTGAACTTTCACCAAAGAAGGTGGCTTGAGTTATTGAAAGATTATAACATGAGTTTTCTCTATCACCCCAGTAAAGCAAATGCGGTGGCGGATGCTCTTATTCGATTATCTATTGGTAATGTTGCGCATATAGAGGATGGAAAGAAAGAGTTCGTTCGAGATGTGCATAGATTGTCCTGATTGGGTGTTGAGTTAATGTATTCCACCAAGGGTGGTGTTATAGTTCATGATGGTTCCGAATATTCTTTTGTGGCGGATCTGAAAGCCAAGCAAGGTCTTGATCCAATATGGGTTGAGTTGAAAGAGGTGGTGCTTAAAAAGTCTGTTGAGGCTTTCTCTCAAGCGGGAGATGGTCTGCTTAGATATCATGGTCATTTGTGTGTTCCTAATATTGATGACTTGAGGGAACATATCTTGTCAGAGGCCCATAGTTCTCAATATTCTATTCACCTGGGAACCACCAAGATGTACCGTGATTTGAGGGAGATCTATTAGTGGAACGGGATGAAAAAGAATATTATTGGATTTGTGGCAAAGTGTCCGAATTGTTAATAAGTGAAAGTTGAGCACAAAAAATCAGGAGGTTTATCCCATGACATAGGTATTCCTACTTAGAAGTGGGAGGCTGTGAATATGGACTTCATAGTAGGGTTGCCACGTACTCGGCAACAACGTGACTCGATTTGGGTAATAGTAGATCGGATGATGAAATCGACTCATTTTATTTCTGTCAAGGTTTCTTATTCAGCGGAAGATTATGCTAAGTTGTATTTGAGAGAGATGGTAAGGTTGCATGGAGTGCCTTTGTCCATTATTTGTGATCGTGGTACCCAATTCACTTCTTAGTTTTGGAAGTCATTCCAAAAAGGGTCTTGGTACCAAAGTTAAGCATAACACACCTTTTCATCCCCAACATAATGGGCAAGTGGAGTGTACTATCCAAACTTTGGAAGACATGTTGAGAACTTGTGTGATTGATTTTAAGGGTAATTGGGATGATCATTTGCCATAGATTGAGCTTGCCTATAATAATAGCTATCACTTGAGTATTGATATGGCTTCATTTGAGGCACTTTATGGTAGAAGGTGTAGATCTCCTCTAGGTTGGTTTGGGGTGGGTGTAGTTGCCCTAATAGGTCCCAAATCGGTACATGAGGCCATAAAGAAGATTCGGCTTATTAGAGAGACGTTGAGAACATCTCAAAATTGACAAAAGCCATATGCCGATGTTAGAAGAAGAGATCTTGAGTTTGATGTTCATGATTGGATTTACTTGAAATCTCACCCATAAAATGTGTAATGAGGTTTATTAAGAAAGGGAGGCTTAGTCCCCATTTTGTAGGCCCATATGAGATCTTGAGCATGTTGGTAAGGTTGCTTATGAGCTAGATTTTCCAAATGAGATGGCATCGGAGCGTCTGGTTTTCCATGTCTCTATGTTGAAGAAATGTGTTGGTGATCCGAAATCTACCCTAGAGGGTTTGGAAGTTAAAAAGAATCTTTCTTATGAAGAAGTTCCGGTTGAGATTTTAGACAGGCAAGTCAAGAAGTTGAGGAACAAGGAAGTAGCTTCCGTGAAAGTGTTACGGAGGCATCATTTAGTTAAGGGTGCTACTTGGGAGGCCGAGGCCGATATGATGTCCCAATATCCTCATCTCTTTCCTTCTACTCCTACTCTAGCTTGAGGTAATGAGTTACTCATGGTTTATTCTTCTTTTGGGAGTCATAAGTGTTTTGTGTGTTTCCATGTTTCATATGATTATGTGTGTTCATGAAAAGTTAAGTTTTGAGAAAATGAGTCAATTTGTTTGAGTTTCCTCATGTTGTGGTGCATTGAGTATGAGTTGCCTATAAACTTCATGAGATGAATTGATGAACATGCTTTGGCTATGAATTTTGAGAATCAATTGCATATTGGCTCCATGGGATTTTGTTGAGCATGCTTATAGCTTGGAGATAGTAGTTCCTCCTTGAACATGAGAATTGTTTTGAATTTCCATGCATATTGGGTGGCTAGATGTAGTTCTTACTTATGATGCATTCAGTATTTTTAGCTTGGAGTTGATGTTTCCTCCATGAGTATGAGCATTTTGATAAGATTGCCTACATGATGGGCTGTTAGAGTTAGATTCACCCCTAATTGATGTTTTGGGAACGTCCAATCTTCGAGTCGATAGTTCCTCCTTAGTTACATGCATTGCATTTTTAGGTTGAGTTGTTAGTTCCTCTCCTACTCTCCTAAAACCGATTTGAATCTCATTAGAGGACGAATGATCCCAAGGGTGAGATGTTTTAACACCCCGAATCCGAAAAAGGAACAGAAACAATTTTTGGAAAACTATAAGTTTCGGCCACGAGGGCCACCCACGGACTGTGGATGGGACCACAGACTGTAGGTGTGGTCCGTGGATGGCCTTGCCTAAGGGAGATTTAGAGGCTCAAGACCGCGGCCTAACCTACGGACCATAGGTCAGTCCACGATCTGTGGTTCGAAGTCCCAAAATCAGTCTCAAACCACCATCGAAGGTCGTGCAGGATGGATCGTAGGTCAGTCTACGGTCTGTCGATGGGTTGCCGTAGGTCACTGTTAGAAGATTTTTTCAGGGTTAGTAGGGTCTTTTCCTAATTAATTAACTACTATACTGTGTCATTTTGTCTATGTTTCAGACCGCTCTATGAGTCTTTTTAATCCAAAATTAGACCCATTTACTTCATTCTTCCAAAATCACAAAAAAAGATCAAAACCTCCTCTAAAATAATTCTCTCTCTAGCAGTTGAAGAAGAATAAAAAGGATTCATCTAGGGTTTTAAGCTAAGGGTTCAATTCCTCGATTGAAGGCTAACATTTGGACTTGAGGTATGATAGGTTTCATCTATCTATTCCTTCCATCCATGGAGTTCCCAAATTCCTCTATTTCGAAAGGTAGAATTCCCCAATTGAGTTAGGGGTTTCTTCAATTATCGTGGGTTCTTTTCATTATTGATTTGAATGATTAAATTAGGATCTTCTAAGCATGAATTTATGAATTGATATGGTTTTATGATGTTTTCCCCTATGAACCCATGTAATCCCCATGTTTTCAAGTTATGATCATGTGATGTGGGATTTTGAGTATTGAGCAAGAGTTTTATGAAAGTGAGCATGTATTGCAAGCTTTATATGAAATTATGATGAAATCCATAGCTAACCCATTCTTTCCAAGCATTGTTGATTGAAAGTGGGGTTTGATCTTCAAGAAGTAAATTATGAGTTTATGCATTTTGGTATGAAATCTATGCAAATGTTTTAAGGGTACCAATTATGCTGTTGTAGTTGTGTTGTGAAAAGATATTTTCATAAACACACTAGCATGATTGTGAAAGGACATTCTCACATAGTAAGGATTCTTAGGTTGATAGGCTTTCTCACTTAATTGAATCAAAGATTAAAAGTGATCATGGACGGTGAAAGGTTTTCTCACACATGGTCTAAGGAGATATTCTATGATAAGTTAAGTCAAACTAAATAACTATTTCGTGGGAATTATGCTTAGCAACGAGTGGATATTGTAGTGAGATGGATGCTCTCCCGTAGTAGAGGCCGAGTTTCTAGAAGCAATCTCTTGAGATGGAAGCTCTCTCGAGTAGAGGCCGAGTTTCTAGTAGCAATCTACTTATCCCATAAACTACGTGCCCCCATAGGATGATTAGTTAGTGGATCCACTTCTAGAAGTTCATGGTTCTACCTTAGGCAAGTAGAATAACCCTTTTTCGGTATGGGAGACACCGGGAGATCATGTTATAGCTCACATGGTCTCTATGTCCGTTAATGATCATTTCCCACAACAAGCTGAACAATGAACTAAGGTTACTTCAAGAAGTGTCACAAATGAGTTCAAAGGTTTTAAAGATGATGTTAGCTTGCATTGACCATGTGTTATGAAGGATATTTTCTAAATCCTATTATGCTATGTTTTAACTTGGTAATTGCATGTTATGAAATGAAATGTACCCTTTAGCATGTTTTAAATGTTTTTATGCATGACTATCATACTTGGTACATGTTTTGTATTAACGCATACTCTTTTCTACATTTTTCCCAAATGTAGGGTCTGACATGCAGGGTTCCCAGTTTTGTGGCTAGAGCTTGGATTTGATAGTTTCCCGAGCTTGGTGACTCCTCATGGTTCAAGGACATATTTCCATTGTTTAGTTTCTTTCATGTATTTCCCTTTTTGGATATGATGTATAGGCTAGGCCCAATTTCATTATGTTGTAATAGATGGCTATGATGAGACAAGTATCTAGACTTCCGCTTCTCATTTATAAAATGTTTTGGACTCTAACTTTGGTTTTACTCTTATTGTTCTATTTCTTATGTTATGAAAGCCAAGTGGCTTGTATTGAGTTATTCGAGGTTCTATACGCCATGTTACATCTAGGGGGTACCCCTGGATCGTGACAATGATCCTCTCTTGGAGTTCATCCAGCTTTGGTACACACAATCTACCTTGATACCTCAATACAACATCTTTCCCTTATTCAAAAGCCATCATTTTTTGCTTATGAACATTTGCCTTTAATTCAATCAAAACTAGGTCTTGGTCTTGTTTCTCTTTCACTTTAGACACTAATGATGATTCAACCCCATTCATCACTACTACTCCACCTTAATTGGAATCCCACAAGCGGACTCCTAAGAATGCAAGTTGATGAGCCCGGCATTTTGACTTATTTAGGGCTTTATTTTGATAGTTTTAGTGTCCTCATATGCCTAATATATGTTGTAAACTGATGTTAAAGCATTGATTTTTAGGTATGTGAACTAAGGAGGAAGGCAAGAATACTACCATGCAAAAAAGAGCAAAACAAGCTGAAGAAGTGAAGAAAAGCGGTCATGGTAATTGCCAAGACCACTCAGTGAACCGCCGAAGGGCTCTTTAGCTCACCCAAAGTTCCAGCATGCCAAACCTAGGAAAAAATTAAGTTGGCGACAGAAATGGGCAGTCGACGAATCGCCGATCCACTCCACGACAAAAGAGTTGGATCGCGCCAAAGTTACAACACCTAGGAGGCTGATGTCCAATTAAAAATGGCAATGAAGCGAGCAAATGGTGGATCGCTGAACCACTCGGCGAGGCGCGACTTAGTCCGCCGAATGGACTTTCAGGCCAAAAAAGTGGGCAACTATAAATTGGAATTTAGAAGAAATTTTGGAGAGTGCCTAGAGAGTTCTAATCCCCAAGTTTTAAAGTGAAAGTTTTCGCCTTAGTTTTTCAGTTCTTATTGTAGACTTTGGGGATTTCTAAGCTAAATTGTGAGGATTTGAAAATGCATTTTTGAATTTAACCATTTTTGAACATTGTAAAGGCTTGGAGACTATTACCCAGCTTATGGCAAATCGAGTTGGTAATTGTTTTTACCTTTTAAAGTGTTTAGGTACAACCTCGATTCTTGGTGTGTGATCATGTGATTATGGGCTGAATTATCTTATGGGTATTGTTAATTACTAATTTAAATTCTTAATTGAAGTGGGTTTAATCATTAGTTGTGTTTTAATCTATGAATTGTAGTTGCAAATGCAATTCTAATTTTGAGTTCTTGGCTTGCTTGAGAGAGAGGTTTTGAAACCAAAGCTTTTAATTAATGGTTTGTAGGTATTGGGTTGATATGGTTTCTGCTCGAGAGAGTGAATCCTAAACTCAATTCTACCCATCTAGCTCGAGAGAGTGGATGTATTAAGGTTCTGGGTTGTTCCTTTTTTTCTAAGCTTGTTGATGCTCAAAAGAAATCACTTGAAACGTGATAGTTGTTCGAGAGAAAACTATCTTATTCATAGTCTAGCCTACCCACTGATATTTAAATATTCATTAGTAGTTTCAATTACCCGTATAGTGAAATTTTCCTATAATCGATCAGATTCCAAGAACTCTTCTCTATATTGTTATTCCTTTAGTGTTTGATTGTGTTGTAGCTAATAATTGCAAATCCAAACCCCCATCTGACATTTGTTGTCAACCCTTTAGATTTGTTTGTATGTTTTTGATAATTTCTATTCCTATAACTGATTAGACCATGTTTACATTTTATAATTGAATTTGAACACGTACCGCTCCCTGCGGGTTCGACCCCAACCTTTCGTTGGGTTTTATACTAGTTAACGATCGTTTATACCTAGAATTGGATGAGACGTACTTGAAACGTTAATCACAAGTCTGTGCACATCCTTGGCTAATTCCTTTTTTTCTTCCTCAACATGGGCGATACTGCCCATAGACAGCCTGCTCAACACATCAACAACATTAGCCTTACCTGGGTGATAGAGAATAATTATGTCACAATCCTTGAGAAACTCCAGCCACCTCCTCTATCTGAGATTAAGCTCTTTCCGACTGAATACATATTGAAGACTCTTTTGATCGGTGAACACATCTACATGAACACCATAAATAAAGTGACGCCATTTTTTGAAAGCAAACAAAGCAACAACCAACTCTAATTCATGGGTTGGGTAATTCCTCTCGTTAATCTTAATTTGTCTGGAGGCTTAAGCTATAACTTTGTCATTCTGAATCAATACACAACCCAGTCCAACCCTGGACACATCAAAATATACCACAAAGCCTTGTGTACCCTCTGATAAGATCAACATCGGGCAGTAATCAACCTAGTTTTAAATTCCTGAAAGCTCTTATCACAAGCTTCAGACTATTAAAACTTCGATGTCTTCTGAGTCAACTTAGTAAACCGGGATGAAATAGATGAGAACCCCTTGGCGAGCCTTCTATAATATCCAGCCAATCCCAGGAACTCCTATTATTAGTTAGAGATGTGGGTCTAGCACACTTCTATACTGCCTCTATTTTATGAGTATCAACTCGAATCACATCACCGGAAAAATGTGGCCTAAGAATGCCACAGACTAAGGCCAAAATGCACATTTAGAAAATTTGACATACAACTCCTTATCCTTTAAAGTTTGGAGAACTACTTTGAGATGAATAACATGATCTTCCTTATTCGTCGAATATATCATAATGTCATCGATGAATACAATAAAAAATATACCAAGATATGATTTACACTCCGTTCCTATGGTCCATGAACGCTGCAGGAGCATTAGTCAAACCAAATAACATGACCAAAACCTCATAATGACCATAGAGGGTCCTAAATATTGTCTTAGGGATGTCACTTTCTCTTACTTTCAACTGATGTTAGCCAGATCTGAGGTCTATATTAGAAAAACAAGTGGCACCCTGAAGCTAATCGAAAAGATCATCAATCCTTGAAAGTAGGGATGGCAATGAGGCGGGGCAAGCCCGCTTAAGATCTAAATGCGCCCAGTTCCACCCCACATAACATACTTTGTTGTTTTCAACCCGCCTCGCCCCGCAAAAACCTGCCCCATCCTGCCCCGCTCCATCCACATAATTTGTAAAAAAACATTTCTAATAATAGGCTCAATATGTTTTTAACTTAAAATTTTAAATTTTGTTAGCTGTTAACTGCTAAAAGTAATATGTTATAATATTATTCTAACATTACAATGCAATTTTATAACTCTTTTAGATATGTCTGCAACATTGTGTTTTGGTAATTTTGAATGGTTACATTTGATGTAATAACTAAAAATAAAATGCAAGAAGTGAGAAAATGTTTTCTTTTTCTAGTTTCTTTGCCATGCAAAATTAAATGCAAGCAGTGAGATCGTTTGTGTGAATTACGAATTTCAAAGATTTTTTTATTCCTAACCCGCAGCCCGCCTTGCCCCACATAAATTTCGAAAAGATATATTCAAACCCACCCCACACCCGCAAAAATTTCTAACCCTCCTCGCTCCACATACTCTATAACACGCCCACCTCGTCCCAGTGCTATCCCTACTCTGAAGTGCATACTTATTCTTGAAGTAACCTTATTCAACTAACGGTAATATATACACATTCTAAGAGAACCATCTTTCTTACTCTCAGATAAGACCGGAGCACCCCAAGGTGAGACACTTGGTCGAATGAAACCTTTCCCAAGAAGATCCTTCAACTTCTCTTTTAACTTAGTCGGAGCTATTTTATATGGCGGAATAGAGATAAGACGAGTATCAGAAAAAATATCTATACCGAAGTCTATTTATCTCTCAGGAGGGACTCTGGGAAGATCATCTGAAAAGGAAAAATATCCATACCGAAGTCTATTTCTCTCTCAGGAGGGACTCCAGGAAGATCATCTGGAAACTCACTCACAACTAGAACTGACTGAATAGGTGGTGTCTTAACACTAGTCATTAACTCGAACTAAGTGATAGACACTATCACCTTGATGTACGAAATAAAATGACCCTTAGGCACTGTTGAACTATTCCTCCACAAAATAACTGACTCATTAAGAAGCTAGAATTTAACGACTCGAGTTCTACAATCAATTGAGGCATAAAAAGCATGAAGCCAGTCCATACTTGGAAAACATCAAAATCCACCATATTTAGCTCAACTAAGTCAGCCATGGTGTCCTTGTGATTGATAGAAATGGCACAATCACGATAAACTTTCTCAGCAAGAATAGACTCACCAATAGGTGTAGAAACACTGAAGGGCTCAAGAAGTTGCTCAGGAAGAATATCAAAATTCATAGCAATATAATGAGTCACAAAAAATAGACTCGCTCCAGGATCTAGAAAAGTATATACATCAAAAGTAAAGACTTTGATCATACAAGTGACAACATTTGGTGAATTCTCTTGCTCTTGGCGACTTGTGTTAGCATACAAACGGTTTGCTCTTTCCCCTATCCCAGAGGTAGCTCCACTAGGTGCAGCTCTATTTGGCAGAGCTGCTGAAGAAGATTAAGTTCTATTTCCCCCATTACCACCTCTCAGCCTGTTCTTAGGGCACTCTCTCATTAAGTAATTTTCCTGCCCACACTTGAAGCAACCAGCGGAGCCATCACGACACACTGCTGGGTAGCTCCTACAACACTTAGAAGATACAGGAGTCCCATTACCTCCTTGCGCCACACTACCTAGAGAGTGTGCAGTTCTAGCTCTGAAATTCTGTGAACTCTGATTCTTAAACTCACCTTTGTTCCTTGGTCCATGTGCACTAGAAGATGATGAAGCAAGCCCATTTGGCTTTTGTTGGAAAGATGATTTGGTTCGCATTGCTCTTTTGCTGCCCGGACTCATTTCTTGTTGTCTTAGCCTTCTTATTTGGAAACTCTTCTCTATCTCTTAGCTTATATTCCTCAACATGTTGCATATGGATCATCATCCTTGCTATGTCCATGTCCCCTATCCACATTGCACCCTTGCCCTCTTTGCTCGACAGACGAGACAACCCAGCTAAAAAAAGACTCATCATGCTCCTCATGTTAGTAACTATCTCCAGACCATAACAAGACAGTTGGGTGAACTTGAGACTATACTCATACACACTCATGGATTCCTTCTTAAGAGTGAGGAATTACCTTACCTTTGCCTCTCTCAGTTCACGGGTAAAGAATATCCCATGAAGGCCTTTTCGAACACAACCCAGGTCACAATTGGTGCACCTTTATCTCTGCCTTTCTTCCATTGGTCGTACCGCACTCTAGCAACACCCTTCAGTTGGTATGCACCTAGTTCCGCATGCTCATTATCTAACACATGCATCACCCTAAACACTTTCTGCAACTCTTCCATAAAGTTTTCTGGATCCTCAGTGACACTTGAACCGGTGATGTCTGGAGGATTCATCCTTAAGAACTCACGGATCCCGAATGTATCAGCCTCATCCTGTCGAACCCCTCTCTGTTGCCCAACTTTATTGGTCACCCCTTGACTCAACATCTGGATAGCATTCCGGTACTCAACATTAGTGACCATTCCTTAGGGTTGCATTTCTGGTGCATTGGGAACCTCTTGATCCTAAGGATCAACATTCCTCCTAGCGGGACAACCTCAAACAGCTCTTTGTGGAGATATGATCTGAAAGATATGCACAAGCACTAATTAAAAAGAAACTTTATAGAGATGAAATTTATTGCATGAAAAGAGTATGAAAGAAGTGGGATAGTTACTAAATGTCGCAGCCTCCTAATTATAGATGTGGCGCGCTTCACATCGATAACTAGGACTCTACAGACGCGGCTTCATAAACACCCTAGGACTCTTGAACTTGGTGCTCTGATACCCAGTTTGTCATGCCCCGAGCCTACACCCTAGACTTGGTCGGCACTCGAGAACCATTGCTGGCCCCAAGCGTACCCTTGGCCTGGCTCAACTCTTAGCGGAAGACTTACCCATGATAAGATAAAAGATAAACTCAAAATCTGAACTTTACTTAACTGTCTCAAAAGAGAACTCAAAATATTTTAGATATAACTCATTCAACTGGCCAAAGAGGCAACTCAAGTCTCAACATTTAAACAAAGGAAATGAAAAGACTCATGAAATACTACTATCTATCTATCTATCTATGTAGCCTCTAATACTGTGAGGGATGTCGGGAAAAGACCCTCGATCATCCTAACAAAATAAATGAACATGACAGAAATAAATGAGGGATCCTCTAGAAGCAATGAGGCTCTTCAAAGCTAGCTAGAACTATAGATGATATCAATAAATTGCATGTTGATGACCTTGATCTCCTGTATCTGCATCATGAAATGATGCATACTAAATGGAGTCAGTATATCGAATGTATTAGCATGCAATGGAAAATCTAAAAATATGACATAATCTTGAACTAGAACTGAAGAAACAACTTACCTCATCTCAACTCAACTCGACATCAACTCAATATAAAGCAATGACAATAATGCAATATAAATAAAAGTTTTTAAAAATAGTAGATAACAACTAAATGAATTGAAAAATATAATTAATAACTAAGTTTGTATATAAAAATACAAAATAACTTTGTTTGAGATATTCTCTAACTGACAACCATAACTATGATCTATGTGATGATACATCGTCTTGTCCACGCTGCCAGAATTATCCTATAACTTGTCGGGATATAGAACTACTCAATTAAGTGGATCCACTAAGCTATGATTAAAAGCAATAAGGAATCATCTAAAAAATTTGACCCTTTCTACCCACGTTGGCTACATGGTTTATGGGGATGTGAGTTGTTTCAACTTGCCTATATATCGGTGCTCAATACTACTCCCAAAATATAACTTAGCTCATATGTTTTAAATAAAACATTTCCTCATTCTCAACTTTCAGATTATTACTCAAAAGATTCTCTTAAAAGAGATAGTGCTCAAAACTCCTTTGGAAATCTCAGTTTCCTCCTCATTTTAAATGTTAAAATATTTACTCTTGGGAATACATAGTTCCCATATATTCATTTTTAAAAAATGAACTCAACATTACTCATCCTCATACTCAAGTACTCAAGTCTTATAACAAGTTTAAAAAGTTTGCAAAAAACTTCTTAAAAAGACTCGAAAGAACTCTCAAAACTTAACTTTTAACTCTACCTTGAATTTAATTATGAATTGGAGGTTATGAAAGATTTCTCGATGTCAAGATATAGTTTAGAATAGTAAGAATCAATACTAAGTAAAGGTAGCCTTTGAAAAAACTCTGACAGAGCAGTTGACTGAAAACTAGAGTCGAATGTTTTTTGCCAACTCACTTAGATTCAAATATCCAACATAAGTACACAATAATCTACTGAAAAAAACCATCAAATCACTAACATTCACCTCATGAATTCCTCAAAATCTCAACAATCAAGATTTAGAATGAAACTTCAAGAACCCTCAAGGACTCAAATTTATAAATCTTTATGGACGGATTCAAATATGTAAATCATGATTGGCGTGTGGGTGTACGAACCCAATACTATGAAAGCTTATATACCTTAATTTGGTGAAATCCCTCGACAAATCTCCCTAATCTTGAAAAACGCCTCGAACCTTTCCGCTTTTCTCCTCTTTTCGCTTCTTGAACTTTCCCCTAAAATCCTAAGCGTAAATTGGGACTTGTAAAATTGACCCAAATCAGATTTGACCCCAAAATATTACTAAATTCATTTTAAGCTGATGGGGTAAGGAAAAGACCAAAATACCCCTCATATTTTTGGGTAACTTTCCTTGGACACGCAGATTTCAAATAGCCATATCTCCGTCATCCGAACTCGAAAATTAGCAAACTAGGTGGCGTTGGAAAGAGGTTTCCAATACCTTTCATTTGATATCTTATGGGCCACCTAATTCATTATGTACTGAAAGTTATGGTCTTTTGAAGTTGACCCAAAACTCGTAACTTAGCATAACTTTGCAAAATTTTCAATTTAGCTATTTCCAAATTTAGCTCTTTCTAAGGAAGGATGTTACACATGGTATATCGTCTAATTGAAACCTTCCACAACTACAAGGTTTATTAATCAAGCTAACAATGTACCACCCTCCACTATTATTAATTCCATACAATGATTCAGAAGAAGCTCTCACCTGTAATATATTGATAAACAATACAAACATTATATATATAAATTTTAAAATATTACGTAAAACAATTCTAGATACCTCTTTCATGTATCTCGTTACACTAGTAATAATGTATCTAATGTTTTATATATTTACTGGATACATATTTCAAATTAATATCATATAAAACTAATTATTATAACAAATAATACGTACCGTAATATGCAATGACTTTACCTCTTTCACAACTAGCATCTCTTGAAATATTCTTCGAAGGGTGGTAAAAGTGTATGTTGTAATTTCTCTATATCTTCAATTCCAATCTCTAAATAATATTTGAGCTTGTTCCAGAAAATCAATTATTGGTAGTTCTCTTGCCTCCACTAAACATGAATTTAAACACCCTGCAATATTTGATGTCATCATCCTACCTCTATTTACCGGTGCATATACCTTTTCCCACTTCTCGTATACAACTGACATAAGATATTCCTTAAATTTATGATCCTTATTCTTTTCTTAATTCATTAGTGCATCAATTTCTTGTATGTCTTTGTCATCACATAAAACACATCGCTCAATGTATTTTCTCTTCTTGTATTTATTATACATATTCTTTCAAAGATACTGAACACAAGTGTAATGATGTAAAATAGGGTACACTCTACTCACAGTCTTTATAATGCTTTCATGATGGTCTGATATGACACACATGTTGACACGCTCACCGAAAGCACTTCCAAAATTCTCAAAAAAATAGGTTTAGAAATTATAATTCTCAGAGTCAACTACACCATATGAAAGTGATAGTATACATCCTCAAAAAAGAAAAAATCAGATACCTGATATTATAGTTGATGTTAACTATATTATTAAATATCAAACTAGACAGACACATATAACATAATGAATCTTGTGATTATATTAACACACATGTTCCATCAAGAATGCTAGCATAAGAAATGTTCCCTTATATCATCCACAACAACAATTGACCTGCAGTACTTAAAACCTTTTATAAAATGATACAACACTATAAATAGATATATGATTCATTCATTGTTGACTTATGCATTCAAATGTAAGATTTTGGATACACAGTATCCAACATATACATGTAGTTGCATTTTAGTACAACCTTCAACCGGACCACCTCTTAGCATTTTATAGCTCTCTCCTTCGAATGTCACATCTTAATATAATTAATTAATATCAACTCTTAAGTCACAATTAATATTTTTCTGAATGTTCTTTGGAATATGCTTCCTTTTATGATTCTCATATTTTTGGAGCAACTATGCCATCTATTAAAGCAACTGTTGCTTGACACTGTGAGCACACTTTATTCCTAAGTGGATATGTATGATCATCACTAAAACATGCAACTCAAAAAATAGTTGACTTATTAAAAAAGGATTTGAATACCCAATAACACTCCTCAGACACACATCTAAAAAAATAATTGCACACAAACGCAAACAATTATATTTCCCTCATACTTAGTATATTTTATATACTAATGCATACTTTTTCCTATATTATTTTACTAATGTAGGGCGTGACAATCCCTGTCTTCGTGGTTAGATCATATTTCGAAGGTTTTGAAAACTTAGTGAGTCATCATACTTCGTGGAAATTGTCACATTTCTTGCTTTCATTATGTTTGATTTTAAACTTTGTATGTGGTGTATAGGTTACGTCTTGACTACTCCTTTATGATGTAATAGATGACTTGTAAAAACTTTAATGTGCTTCTGCTTCGTTTATATGTCAAATTCTTTGTTTCTTATGAGATTTCTTGTTTTCAACTATTATGTTGTGTATATACATGTCAAATGGCTTGTGTAGGGCCTCTTAGGGTCTTATATGCCATGTCATGTCTAGGGTGTACTTTGGGTCGTAATAAACTTGGTATTTAGAGCATAAGGTTTTAGAAAAATTCCTAGGAAGTATGACAAGCCACGCTGAGTAGAGTCCTGTTTATGAGTGTGAAGTGCACCACATTTATGAATAGGGGTCTATAAAGTGTTTAAAAAACCCCACTTCTTTTATTACTGTAAAGTTGTGTCATAGAGTCTAT